>OY748290.1:10212186-10237434 GCA_963556515.1 Nudaria mundana
AGACAGTCTTAAGAATGCCTCGTTTAGAGGTGAAACATATGTCGACGTTTAATGTCTTCTATTTTTAGCGAAAATGATGCTATAATTTAAAAAAAAGTTTGAACATCACACTTACCATTGCTATATATAAGTATGTTTATCAGTTGTCTAGATCCCATAGCACAAGCTTATAGCTTATTTTGGGCTAGATGACGTTGTGTGAGCATGTCCAACAATATTTATTATTATTTATTTATTACGTCCACATTTATTTTCGCCAGTCGCTTTGTTCGTCCAAAACTTATTCCTAACGTTGCATTAACTTTAGATTATTTGCTAGTAAAACTACATTACATGCTTAATACATTTACAAAGCAAATCATCTCTTACAGCTGTAGGTTAGTTCATAAAGAAGTAAAAAGATCATCATCGTGGTCCAATATTTTCAAACTAAAGCTTAAACATATTAACATTTAATTTGATAGCTCTGTCTCATTATGTATTAATATAGCCGATTCCTGCAGAATACATTATAAGTAGATTGAATTGAATTGATCAGACCCATTGTTTCAATCATGTTGAATTATAGTTCAAATGGATTACACAATCGATACTAATCTAACAAAGGAAAGATAGCAAAGGAGATTGCATTGTATTCGTATACTTAGTGGTTAAATTGAAAACTTGGTTTTCATTTGTTTCAACTTGGGAGAAATTTGGTTTCAATTGTAACCAATATATTTCAAAGTAAGATTCAATTATCTAAAATGCTTTCTTTGTTTTGTAATCCATAACCGAAGAAGTAAATTGACATTTTATGTGTTTTTAATCCCATACACTGAATACACACATACTTTGAATATGATAATTCTTTTTTTATTTTCTACATAATTATAGAAAAAGATCGCTGATAACAATTTTTTTTAAATCACTACAAAGTGAGACAATATTGTAAACAAAAAAGATATTTAAAAAAATAAGAATACATGCTGCACAGACCACAGGGTTACATTTGTTCATGTATGTTTGTTTATTTAGCAGACACTGCTGTTTGATGTGATCAATAGTTTCGGTTAGGAGAAAACTATTCTTCCGTAACTTAACTGGTAAAATAAGCTAGAACCTAATAGAAAATACTACCACTTAACTTATCAGTAAAAAATCCTGTCTTTTCTATTTATTTACCTAATACCTTTTTCAAGTAAAATTTGCACAAAGACGGTGTTATGGCTAAAGGCATTTCTGTCATTCAACCTTACGTTAACGCTGCTGAGACGAGGACATAGTTTAAGCTTATAAGTGAGGTTAAGATTCTTTTGAGCTTAATATAAAAGTGGTGACACTTTCCACTTTTTTCTGAAATAAAATTAAATATTAGGCAGGAAGGCGGAAGTAGCAGCTCTATCTAAGGAAGGATGTGTCGGTCCACTGGTTGCGTTTAATGACTTCACTTGAGCATTCCTTAGTGCTAACACTTCCAGAAATTACAAAGAAATCTTTAATCTTCTTCGTCTAAGTGGATTTTACAAACAAAAGGAAATAATGAACTAGCCTTTGACTATTACCTACAGGAAAAGGGTTTTAACAAATCTTATAATTAAGTACTTTGTTGTAAAACTAACGAATACAATAATTCGTAAGGAACTTTGTAATATTGACGTTTTTTACCCGACGGCGTCAGCGAGGGTTACGTGTGTATGTATGTTTTTTGATAATATAATAAGTTTTTTAATAATAATAATAAAAATTTGATAAAATAATGATAATAAAAGAATCAATTATGATAAAATGTGTAAATAAATAAAATGTGAATTAATAATTAAAATGTGTAAATAATTTTTCATAAATTGTAAATAATCTTAAATAGTAAATTGTTCAAAATTAAATGTGTAAATTACCTAAATATTATTACTTATTTTATTTAAATATTACTATTTATTTGAATTAAAATTATTATTTATGCATGCATGGACCCCTCTCAGGTGAAGGCCTCCTCCAAAGAATTCCATTTATCTCTGACTTGAGCCACATTGATCCAGTCCGATCCAGCACGCCCAAAACCATCGACCTCCATGATCGGGGCCTGAGGACGGCGGGATCGCCACCCGTCGTCCTTACAGAAGCAGGCTAGAAGGGTTGCGTGCTGCGGGGCCTTTGCCTTATGAGGCACGCAACCAGATTCACTCACTGACGCGGGATAAAACCCTACCCCAACGACGCGGGATTCTCATCCCGACCCAACCCCCGCAGAGACCACAGAGGTGGTCAAAGTCCGCCGGGCGCCACTGGAAATACGTTCTGCTTGTAACCAGAGACGCCCGGCAAAAGACGTTAGAGCGGCCGCGGCCTTGGGCCGCGGAACTAAAAGAAAAAAAAAAATTTTTTTTTTAATGTCGTCTTCCAATATAATAGAGAATAATTACTAATTATATAGCGTTCACGACTTGTTGCACGGGCTGATTCTCTCAGACTCATTGACCATTGGTAAATGATAAAATGTGTGTTAGATAGCTAGGTATATCAACATTTTCGCGTCTAGAGTCATCCTTATCAATACACAGTGCATTTGCTAACAGATAGATGATAACAAATGGCTCTTTCAAATTGTATTACCTATATAACGTGCCTGAAGGTAATCTCCGAAATAACGGAATGGATACTAGTATTTAAACTATCATGGTCGTTTACAATACTATTGGAATTATCGGGATAATTACCATGTAACGTTGGTTTGAATTTCCGATATTTCGGTACTGTTGCAAGCGCCATGATCGCGGAAGAACTGGAGTACTGGCGGTGGATGTTGAAAAAGTTTACTACTAGGGATAAATATTTCTATCTACCCTCCTTCGAGTCCGTTTACTCCACGTAACACCACTACCACTGGTCTCACTACACACTGATTTTGTTCACGATCACGACACAAAATGCTTACTGTATCACTCGATTTCGTTTTGGTTTTGTCCCTGTTATTTTCGCAAAGAGGGACCACTGGATGCCAGACGTTCGGCAATTGAAACCCATCGTCACGATTGACTTTTTGGTACTTTTTGATTTCAACCGCTTCGCTAACCAATCTAGGTATATAGTGGTGTTCTGTCGAGAATACTTGAGGGTTATCTAACTCAATCCAGTGGTCGGTGCCGGACTCCAATAAATGTTGAGCGATTGCAGATTTATGTGGCTCGTTGTTCTTGACTGCCCTGATATGTTCTTCAATTCGGCGTGTAACTGTTCGTTTGATTTGTCTTATATAAGAACTGCCGCAGCTGCAGCCGAACTTAAAAACTTTCGGCCTGTAATTTCCACTATAGAGATAAATACACGATGGCAAACGCGGTTTTAAACGCAGTTTGATTCTTTGATTGATTGATTCTTGACATAAAATAGGTACCTGAACTGCATACATAATTATGGTTTGTTTCATCAAAATCGGATGGTAGGAAAAAAACACTACCTATACGCATCAGCTAGTTAAAACATACTTAAAAAGTAACAATGTCATTGTTTTAACATTGAATGGAGGTAATTATAACTCGTTAACAAATATTTAACGATCGTAGCATTTATTCGAACAAGTTAAACATCGACTATGAATAAACATTTCAAACTTTTGAATATTGCTGTGCTTTTAATTTTGTATTGAGTTAATAACAGCCGCTTAATATCAAGCACAGCGTACATTTGAATACGCTGGCTTTTATTTTTCCGCGTTTTCTACAGAAACCTCTTCGGGTAAATTATTAGCTGACGCGTCATCCGCATGGAACAGTTTTGGCGTTCCCAATTCCTATAGAAACACATCACCGGGATAAAAGTTCTACGTGTTAAGCCAGAATATATGTTGTTGTGCAATTGGCGCAGCCGTTCGAGCGGGTCTGAACATCATCACACCTACCCAGAAATTTCAAATTTATAATATTAATGTGGATAGTTTCCAAAGATGGCCGAACAAAAACCGGTGGCTTTTTATACAACTCACAGTTCAGCCACAGCGTTTGATCCTGTGTTGTCCGCATCCAGAGCCTTCCCGCATCCTTCACGAGGTCGTCAAGTCCACCAACCCACGTTGCGTGTTCCATCCAGTAAGCGATCGACACTCGAGATTATTGTCACTGGCACTAGCCTGGCAATCCCCCTCTTTGGCGATCCTTCGGTTCTCATCATTACGAATTCGATCGCCCTTTCCATTGTAATCCACGTGTCAGTTTCAGTGCCGTTAGTCGTCACTGGTAAACCATATTACTATGGGTCAATATACTTACTTTTGTGACCCCCGAAAAAGTGCCTAGAAATGAAAATGAGTGACCAATCACTAAAAATTTGATTGCGCCTATACAAGCTTGTACTTTTTGTAAACCTTGGACCAAAAGGAGTCAATTGGTAAGAAAACAAAATCTGTGCCGGTGGGCTATTAATTGTTATGAACAAATCAATTTGTAAATTTATAAAAAGTTGGTTTTTATATTGGAAAATGATTTCTACGGGCAATATAAGACTTTTACTCTTTTGGTTTTTTCGAAAAAATGCGTTATAAAGAAGTTACAACCATTTTAAATCGCAAAAATGGTCAAATTCAAAATTTTTGTTTCGGCGAGTTTTGATCGTATTCAAAAAAATCCAGCGGCAGAATACTTCTCAGATCTTAAGCTTCAACTGACTATTTATTAAAATGAGAAAATATAAATTTTTCACATCGTAAAATCTATTTATACACGTAGCGTTTTTTTAGCGTTCGACAATCCAGAGGCAGTAAGAAATCAGATCAGACCGGCCAAAGCAAAAGTTCTACCCTTAGAAATCATTTTTCAATATAAAAACCAACTTTTTATCAGTTAACAAATTATTTTGTTTATAACAATTAATAGCCCACCGGCACAAATTTTGTTTTCTTACCAATTGACTCGTTTTGGTGGAAGAATGTTGGTCCAAGGTTTACAAAAACTACAAACTTGTATAGGCGCATTCATATTTTCAGTGATTTTAGTTTTTCAGGGGGTTTGCCGCTTGCCTAGTAGAAAGCTTCCCACTGTCTTTTAAAATAAAATGTACAAAAAAATGCATGTAATGTTTATAAAATCTACAGATAGCTTATGTCCTTATTACAAACATGTCGTCTATGTAAGTCAGTAGTTTAATACTAAACATTGTTTACCCTGAACAAATTATGCAGTCCCTGGGGAAAAATCAATGAGCGTCATGGCAATGAATATTCATTCCTCGTACAGCTCATAAAATACTATAGCGACATAAGTTCGTGTGTGGATTTTGGTATTTTATTGTAGTTAATTTGTGTTTAGTTACGATAGTATTAGTTGTGAGCTTCCTGTACATTTTTTTATAACAACAAAAATTAATTAGCAAAATCGGTCCAGCCGTTCTCGAGCCATTAATCTCTTAACCAACACTGTTTTAAATATTATCGCACGTCACAATCAATAGGGTTTTAACGTCGAAAACAGTGTTTTGAGATATCGCGTTTTAAAGATTAAAAATTGTGTATTCAGAACTACTGGTGGTAATGTCTAATAAAAATGATACGTTGATTTAAACGTACATTATCCGTCTATAGGCTGGTTTTACTATTTGGTTAGCGTACGAATAGTAGTTTTAGTTTTATTAGTACTTTTATGGAACTGGGTAAAGAAGATGGATAAGCAGTTCAAATAGCTCAGATGTGTAACAAAATTAAACATGCAAGAGAGTATTATTTACAATAAAACTTCAAACTTGTATTAATTCGAACAGGTTATAGGGTATTAACTTAACATAATACTGTTCAGAATACTCACAATTTAAT
The DNA here is from genome assembly GCA_963556515.1 of Nudaria mundana. NCBI lineage: Eukaryota > Metazoa > Arthropoda > Insecta > Lepidoptera > Erebidae > Nudaria > Nudaria mundana. Next base: position 10,217,966 of record OY748290.1, read on the forward strand.
ATTTTGCCTCGAAATTGATAAATTATTGGTTGTAACTCGCAAAAACACCAACAGCACTAACTTGATACCTACTGTATTGCTTGTCTCGAGAATGACGTGCATGAACAGGCAAAAAAGATGTATGTTGCTGTATTTCAAAAACTATTTGTACCAAATTACAATGTTTTACCAGATTATAGAGAAAAGAATCTAGTTTTCGAATCGCAAATAAAGAAAATGACTGGTAAGTCGGACAACTAATATTTGTTTATCATTTTTTTTACCTTTTATTTATACCTTTACATTTTTCTTACCATAACAATAGGGCACTATTGTTTGTGACGTGCGATATATAGATTAATAAAAGAGGATAGGCCTGAAACTACTGATTTGATTCACTGAAGGTGTCGATAAACTATGGAAGCAGACAATGCAAGACTCTTATAACACGGCTCTTGACGCGTGTCAGAGACAATGCATTGTAGGAGTGACTTGCCCAGAGAGCAACGGCACTAACGACGACCGTGTAGCTCTATGGACTTGCCAGACGAAATGCGTTAAAATAAAAATTCCTTGCTACCATTATTGGTGGCATAGAATTAATAAAAAAATGTTTTTGTTATTAAAATTTCACGTCTAGAATTTGAAATTCGAAAACAAAATTATATTAGCATACTACGTGAGTAAAGCTATTACTGAGGGAGAAATAAATCGATATCCACCGAATCACGTTAATGCGTCCAAAGTACGATACCTTCATCGAACCTTATAAATATTTACAAGGCACGGCACCTTTTATGGAGCCTTACAAATATTGAATCATCCAGAATTATCCTTAAAGCTGAATTACACAAATCAGTGGGACCGGAGGTATTTTTATATAGCCATAGGTTCGGTGGTATATTATTTCGCGGTATCTTGTATGTAACACAGTTGTACCGTGTGATCCAACTACGAAATGCAAATTTCGAAAAAAAATTAAAAGAAAACCTTTTTGGAAGATTTCCGAATTTCATTGTTATGTCAAAACACTGTATTCTGCAAAGAGTGGAGATTGTTTAGCAATACACTGTATTTAAAGTGAAATGCTATAAAACGCTTGCAAAGGCGCAAAAAATATTTTGGCAATATACGGTATTTACAAATATAATAAATAAAAAATATAGGAAATAGAGTCTAATTTGCGCTATAATATCTCAGTACTTTTCATACAAAGTAAAAAAGTGGGAACGTGGTACGATAAAACAGGCTTAGAGGAATCAAAAGAGCGTTGTTAATTCAAAACACTGTAACTCTAGATACAGTGTATTGGATTCACACGTTAGTTTCTACATACATACATACATATGGTCACGCCTCTTTCCCATTGGGGTAGGCAGAGACTATGGAATTCCACTTGCTTCGGTCCTGGCATACTTCTTTCGCTTCTTTCACTTTCATAACTATCTTCATGCACGCTCTCCGGTTCTGGGTGCTCTTGACCTGACCTTTGTTCAAAACATCTCCGAATTGGTCGAAGTACGTTCGCCTAGATCGACCCTTACCTGCCTGTCCATTCACGCCCGCCTTATGTATCTGTTTCGTCAATCTTCTTTCATCCATCCTTTCTACGTGCCCGAACCATCTAAGCATCCCTTTTTCTATCTTACTCACTACATCTTCTGATACACCGGAAAGTTCTCGTATCTCGCTGTTCCTCACTTTCTCAACCAATATCACCCCAGTCATACTTCTCAAACTTCTCATTTCCACTGCATTTATTTTACTTTCATGCTTCTTCTGCCAAACCCAACATTCACTTCCATACATAAGTGTAGGGACCAGCACTCCACTATGAACAGCCAGCCTAGCCCTCCGGGAAATCTTCTGACTGTTCATAAAGTTATGCAGAGCCCCATTCACTTGATTTCCTGCCACAACTCTTCTTTCAATGTCGTCGTCACATCTTCCATCCCTTGTAAACTTGGACCCTAAATACACAAACTCTTTCAATTGCTCCACTCTTTCTCCTTCAATAACAATCGCACAGTTCGACATGCTTTCGTCTCGTTCAAATACCATTACTTTCGTCTTACTTGCGTTCACTTTCATTTCCTTCCTTTTCAAAGACTCATTCATAATATCAACCATCACCTGCAACTCCTCCGCCGATGACGCAAGTATTACCTGGTCATCAGCATATAAGAGGCACTTGATGGTCAATTCATCCATTCTTAAACCACACACACTCGCTTTCAGATCTTTCAGACAGTTATCCATGTATAGGTTAAACAGCATTGGTGACGCTACACAGCCCTGCCTGACGCCTCGTTCGATACCGAACTAGTCCGTGTAAGTCCCGTTTATGCGGACACAAGCACTGGAACCCTCATAAAGTGATTGCAGTGCTCGTATCAGATTGCTGCTTACTCCATACATGGACAGCGCTGACCACAATTCGCTCCTCACCACTCTATCATAGGCCTTCTCTAAGTCTACAAAAGCGCAGTAGACCTTTTGTCTTTTTGCCAGGAACTTTTCGGCAATACTGCGCAAAGAGAAGACCTGATCCATGCATCCTCTTCCTTTCCTAAATCCAGCTTGCACATCCCACATTTTGTCATCAGTGTCATTCGTCAATCTAGTAATCAGAACCCTTGCATATAACTTGCCGACGACGCTGAGCAGACTTATCCCGAAGTAGTTTTTGCAGTCTCGCTGTGACCCTTTCCCTTTGTTCAGCGGCACAATGACGGCTTTGCACCAGTTTGCACTGGTACACTACCGCTTCTCCAACAAAGGTTAAAAAGGCGGTACAGCTGACTTGATACTACGCCTTGTCCTGCTTTCAGCATCTCTGTCGAGATCCTGTCATATCCTGCTGCCTTTCCAGCTTTCATGCCATTCAGTGCATCCATAATCTCTGTCACACTTATTTCATTCTCCTCTTCATTCCCACTTTTATTCTTGTCCTCTATACGAGATTCCGCTTGCGCATCCTCTTTCTCAAACAGACTTTCAAAATATTCCTTCCATCTCTTTAAAACACTTTCTTCCCCACTCAGAGAGCTTCCATCGTGGTTTCTGACTTTGTCCAGTTGCGAGGATTGGATAGTGCCCCTGGCTGTTCTTATAGACTTCCAGAAAAGTTTAACATTTTCCTGGAAGTTGTCAGATAACCTCCTATCAAATTCATCCCTTTCATTCTCTTTCTCTTTAGCTATCACCTTCTTTACTTCTCTTTTACGCTTCTTGTATTCCTCTTTTCCTATTGAGACATCCTCATCTGTCGCCTTATTCATTCTGTGATTGGCTTTGATTGCCAACCAGTCGACCCACGCTTTCTTCTTGCACGTTAGTTTCTATTAATAAATAAGTTGCTTTTCAACAATTGGGTGGGTACCGTGTAGTAAAGAACATGTTGGCACACTTTATGTATATTAATAATTATAAAGACACCCACACACATATCACGTCTATATCCCCGAAGGGGTAGGCAGAAGTGTATCATAGTCCCACGTAATAGGGGGCCAGCCTATTGCCGTCACCGGGCACATTTATAATGGGATATGTCCAAAATGAACGAATAATTTTAATAAAAAGTAGAACACAATCTTACGTACCAGCCGCTATGGCACAGCCAATTAAAGTCCTGGGCATCTCGGACTAAAATGATTATAAAGAGAAGGCAGAAAACAGGATCCAACACCGTGGTTTCGATACCAACGTCGACAGTTAGGCCAATGGAGCCAAAAAGATCCAGCGTGTGTAGAGCCCTGCCACGAGGTGGACTGACAACGGCGTAAAGGACACAAGGTTGTGGCGTTCACTGGGGGAGGCCTGTGCCCAGCAGTGGGCGTCCATTATCTGAAATGATGATGATATTAATAATTATAATTGTGACAAATTAATTACTGAGTTCTGTATAAATATGTAGGTCACAATACTTATGAATGAAACAGACAGACAGTAGAGCGGCTTGGCCTTTGTTTTAGAATATTTAGTGATCTACGAATGTTTACAGTTACAAAGATCAACTGATGACTATTATCAAAGGTAGATAAAGAACAATAAAGGCTTTGCCTACCGATGGAGACTTTGAAGTTTCACCGCTTAACGAGGGTACACTGAACGTACAAAGGGCTACCTTCGAAAACATCGTTGCTATTCGTTCAAACGAAAACTATTCGGTATAGGTAGTTCCTATACTCGTTACGAATAACCTGTTTAGCCACCAAAAGTGATGTCTTTCACTCATTGCACAAGAACTCGTCTGTTTTCGTGTAGCAATAGTAACGATATTTATTCAGTAATTTAGTTGTTATACGTACTTTAAACGACATGAGTAGATATCTACGAATAAGAACCATGGTAAAACCTACTACTTCGACATAGTATTAACATAACAGAGGTGATGCTGGTTTTTCATTTTCTCCTAGTTTTTATTTTTATCTGGTTCTGTACCTGCGGTTGGGTAGTGAATCGGGCGACTGTGGTAGTCCTCGACACAGGATCTCCTAGTGAGGACTGCTCATTTATAATTGTATTATGTTACGCACCAATCTCGCCGAGCTTGTTACTTATCAGTTGTTGTTACTGTTACTTAGTTCGCATACTATTTTAAGTTATACAGCTTGGTGTTTTTGTAATATGTGATAACAGTGATAAATAAATAAATAAATAAAAGCCCTTCCAGCATCTTGGTTAACTGGAAATGTTTCTGGCAGCTTACACATACAGAAGGTGTTATAAGTAGGCAAAAAAAGGTAAATTTAAAAGTTTTGAACAGGAAAGAATTGCTATTGCTATGGCTATCCGCCATAAGTATCATAGTTTTCGAAATTCCGAACTCGAAATTCCGAATTTTTATGGGTAGGTACTATATAACCATAATATTAAATTATGACGGCTAGTTTAAAATCTATTATCATTAACCCACCTCCTGTGATACGTCATTCTACACAATCCCGAGTCATTTGCATTCAGCCAGCACCTGTCAGTAACCTTTTCTTTTTTTTTAATTCCGCGGCCTAAATCCGCGGCCGCTTTCACGTCCATTGACGGGCGTCTCTGGCTCGCATGCAGAAGGTATTTCCAGTGGCGCGCGGCGGAGGCTGTTAGGCGGTTACCTATACTATATAATTATAATAAAAAAAAAAGAAACTGGTAATTTTAACCCATACTTAGCATAATCAATTATTCACATATCAAAATTAAATTATTGGAAAATCAAAATTAAAACAAATATAAATCAAATTTAAATTAAAATAAAATCAAATCAAATAAAATAATAATAATGATAAAATAAAATATATACAATTAAATCCTATACAATTAAAGCCTATACACAATTAAATCCTATAATATTAAAACAGTCTTTTCATCGGGCACTGCTGTACATGTCTTTGAAAGCAGTGCCTGATGTAAGGACAGTCCAACCTGTCAGCGATCATTTTAAGGACGGTGTTAGAGCTGCCCCAAACCCTGCGCACCAGGGAGGCTCCTCTTTTGCGCATATTCGCATAAAAACAGTCAGTGTTCGCCGCAGCGAACATGCCAGATGCGCTACAAAATCGAGGCAGCCCCACCACCGCCCTAAAGGCGTTATTATATTGGACACGGAGAGCACTGTAGACCTTTTGTGAATACTTAGCCCATAAACTGCATGTATATAAAGAGGTACAGTATGCACGGAAAAGAGTAATCTTCACATCTATGGACCATCGTGCAAACCTTCGTGACAACATATTTGCCCTCCTGGTCACTGCTCTCCGTTCCCGCTCAATGTCCGCATGATCTTTGAGGTCCACCGTAAGTACGAGTATATGCCCCAGATAAGTGAATTGGTTCACTCTTTCCAGAGGAACCCCATTGAGTCGAACAGGAGGAGACCATGTATTGACTCTTGGTCACATTATACTTTAACCCGTGTGCACCGACATATTCCTCACAGGTCCGAATCAATTTTCTCAAGCCACAGATCGATGCGCTCAGCAACACCATATCATCCGCGTAACACAAATTACTAACGCACACTCCATCTATATGGCATCCCACATACTGGCTGCTGAGCGCACCGATCAGGGCGTCCATAAATATGTTAAACGAGGAGGGTGAGGTTAAGCCCCCCTGCCTAACCCCACATTCTAGCCTGTAAGGTTCCAACATTGCCCCCGCCCATTTGACGGTGTTGATCTGGTTTGCGTACCAGTACTTGAAGATGGAAAAAAGTTCAGGGGGTACACTAATGTTCTTCAGCTTTTTCCACAGAATGTCATATGACACCAGATCAAAAGCCTTCGAGAGGTCGAGGAAACATGCATAGACAGATGTTTTTCGTCTCGTGTAATAACTAACGGTGTGCTTTAGAGAAATCTGCACCCTTCGTCGATAATTTAGGTCTAAAACCAAACTGATTATCATGCAAAGTCATACATTTATCAAGTTGTAAGTTAAGCAGACCTTCCAAGACCTTAGCTATAACTGTGGCTAGTGAGATTGGCCTGTAGTTACTTTTCTCGGAAATGTCTCAAGTTTTATTTTTCACTACAGGCACAACCACAGTACTCATTAAGTCAAGAGGTAGATAGGAATGACTCACGCACAACGAGTAGAACATTGCCAATACCCTAGACGCATGCGGTCCTGCGTGTTGCAGATGCTCAATGCTTAGCCTGTCGTGGCCCGGTGACTTACCCCTCGTCATTTCTTTAATGATTATTCCTGTCTCCTTAGCAGAGAAACGTACAACTCCCCCCATAGGCTTACCACCGCTAAACATGTTCCCCTCCCGCCTCAAAAGCGATTTGACCGAGAAATAGCTCCTAAAGCTATCCGCAATTTCGCTATGGTCGCTCAAGCCATAATATTATCCATAATAATATCGTCACTCCACTAACCAGGGCCTCACGGCATTCCACCCACACTACGCTACCCTATTCGGGGGTCTCCACTCAAAAACAAGTCACACGCATGTATCACACGTGTACACGTTTTATTGCTATTTAAAATGCATGTATTTAAATTTAGTATATTAATTCCTAGTTAAGGCAGTAGGAACAGAGATCTGCGCAATCCCAGGAGAAGTAAACAGCAGATTGTTTCGATTAGACAAGTTAAGCTATTTTCACTGCTAATTGGTAAGTATACCTAAGCTGAGAACAATAACTCAGGAAACCAGAAAGTTTAATTTTCGTTTCAGTCTTAGTACTGATTAGTGGATCAGTATTTACCAGTCTTGGGCGGAATAAATTTATTTCATCTTTCTCGTGCAAATAAAATATGCATACATTAGAATCATTAGGTATTTCATAATTATATTAAAAATGAAGTTAGTAGCTATACTCGTATTAATGCAATCCTTAAACGAAATTAAGATATCTATCCACTACATTTCTAAAATAAACCTACAAACTAAAACTAAGAAGAAGCTTTTATTTATTATTACTAAGTAGCTGATCGCCGCGACTTCGGCCGCGAGATATAGTTTTCTCGTTCCCTGTTCACAAGTTCTGTGTGTCTAGTACCAGTTCCTTACGTTAATTTGCTCGAAATACTTTTTCGTGTTCCCCATAAATTTCACACCAGCGCCACAGTAACGTCAGGGAACTGTGTGAAATGTATGGAGGAAACTGGTACAAGACACTCTGCTTATAATAAGCAAACTTTACAATTTTGTATAAGTTTGTAGATAAATTTTCACCTATTCGCTACCCCCCATTAATAATTTAACAAACAAAATTAATCATACAATGTATGAACCGAACCTATTGCCCAAATCGTTTTACGGTATATTCCTTTAACGCTATATATATAAGTAACGTTGTTTTCTATCGAAGCGAACGTGAATTATTGCTATTGTAACCCTTGAATTATATCAACCATCGACAAACCTATGTGGGTCTCGGTCGTACATTATGTAGTCTATATGAATTTCATGCAAACCGCGAATATTACATACAATAACCCGAGAGGAGTTTGCTAGTACAATACCTACTTTTTTCTTGCTCTACGTATTGGCAAAGTTCAGAGACTTCAAGATTGAACATAAAATGTTATTAAGGCTCCCTGGACAGCTACAATATCAGCATACTGCACATCGAGCGATGCTAATATGAGGTCGCCAGTCTTAGATAACAATATTATGTTGCTGTAAAATGAACAATAATTGCAACTGAAGTTACTATATCGACATATTTTAAGACTAACTTGCAGCTGTCTCTACCTATATTTAATAAAACGGTACATTAAGTCCGTGGATGGCGTGAACAACTTGACATGATGAAATGAAGATTGATATGTGGTTATATCAAGATATACTTAGCTACCAGGATAATGTCGGTTTCTGGATATCTCCACTTACACACTTATGATTTTCTGAAAAAATGAGAGATTAAAAATGACAAATTGAGATTTTAAGTTATGTCAAACTGACTATTCTGTTTGAATTCTGACATAATGAGATATCAAGTCATAGACAGCCGTCTTCCTCAAATTAAATCATGATAAGTTAAGATGTCAAGTTATGAACAGGTTGAATATTTCTGATCAATACGTGACATATCGATATGTCCAGTTATGGCCGCATATTCCTAGCTCCTATTATTTATATTCCTAGCCTAGGAGGAGGGTGAGGAGACGCACTCGGACCATCGGTACATCCGGCTGGATGTCGTCCCCCACCTGACCTCCCACAGCCGGTAGCAAATCCCCCGGATCCGCGTTGGGCACTTCACCATCTTGATGGCTGAGGCTCTCCTGGAGGCATCCATCGTGCAGGTCTGGATTCCGGCGCCGGACCGGCCTGCCGATGTGGATGCTAAGGCGGAGTGGTTTAGGAGAGCCATGTCGCAAATCTGTGATGCAGCTATGCCTAGGATTACACCTAGACCGGCAAGGAAGCAGGTGTACTGGTGGTCACCGGAGATTACACAGCTGCGCGCAGCATGCATCTTCGCCCGCCGTCAGTACACCAAGTTTCGCCGGAGGCATCACCGCCGTGACGACGCCTGATATATCAGGCATACAGGGAGGCTAAAGGCAATCTCCAGGAGACGATAAAGCGGGCCAAGACGGCGGACCGCGAGGAGTTCCTGGAGACCCTAGAGCAGAACCCATGGGGGCGCCCGTACCTACAGGTCAAAGAGAGAAACTCCGACCTAAGGCGCGCCCACTGACCCAGAGTCCTCAGCCGCAGCAGCTGGAGCGGGTCATGGACTCCCTGTTTCCGACTTGCGCAGCACACGTCCCTCCGCGCATGGCGCCGTCTCGGCCCGACGCGGATAGCACCAGCGAAGACGACGTACCCGAAGTCAAAGTGGGGGAACTAGGTTCGGCAGTACTCCGGCTTAAACGCTGGAAAATCACTGTCCCCGGACCTGACGGCATTCCTGGCCGTGCATGGGTGCTGGCCCTCGAAGAACTCGGGCCTCGACTGATGGGGCTCTTCAGTGCATGCCTCGAAAGGGACCAGTTTCCCAAGGTGTGGAGGATGGGGAAACTGGTTCTGATCCGTAAGATGGTAAGGTGATCCGGCCGGTGGACTCACCGTCCGGATACCGGCCAATCGTGTTGCTCGACGAGGTGTGTAAGCTCTTTGAACCAATTATCACGGAACGCCTCGTCGAGCATGTGGGGCCAGACCTGGCGGATAACCAGTTCGGTTTCAGACGGGGACGCTCCACCGTGAGCGCGATCATGCGCGTGAAGAGCCTGACGGAGGAAGCAGTCTCGCAGGGCAAGGTGCTGGTCGCGAGGTCTCTTGACATCGCCAACGCTTTCAACACCTTGCCATGGATTGCTGTGTTAGGAAGGCGCTCGTGTATCACGGAACGCCTCTCTACCTCCGTCGTATTGTCGGGGCCTATCTCTCGGAGAGGGCCACAGCTTACCCCAGCTGGCTCGGGCCAGCTCGGCGAGATGTGTCGTGCGGTGTTCCACAGGTTTCGGTCCTGGGGCCGCTTCTGTGGAACATCGACTACTATGACTAATACGACTGGGTGCTGTGGGGTGCGTTGCCTGAGGGCGTCGGCGTAACGTTTTTTTTTTTTTTTATGACTAAATTTGAGTGCGTTTGACCACAATCTTATCTGAATGTTAAGTAACGATGCGGTCTAAGATGAAGCACGCAAACTCAAATAATGCCTATTTACTCTTGCCTTGAAAATCCCAAGCTTATATGTATCGGGGAACAATGACGCTGGAAGGGAATTCCATTCCTTAGCGGTTCGCATGATGAAAGAAGAAGCGAATCGAGAGGTACGAAGAGGTGAAATATCGACCACATACGGATGGAATCTCAGACCACGCCTTGATGTCCGATGATGGAATGGTGCCGGTGGAATTAATTCATGCAATTCCTGCGCACACTCTCCGAAATTTAACCTGTAGAAGACACACAGACTCGCAACCAGACGGCGATGGTCGAGGCTCTGAAGTCGGTTGCTTGTAAGCGCCTCATCGCTTATAAGTTTTCTGGCGCGTCTGTCAATAGCTTCCAGGGCCTCAAGCTGGTAGCGGGTGGATCCATCCCAAAGGTGCGAGCAGTACTCCATGCAGGAGCGTACCTGTGCTGAGTAAAGACTAAGTAGTTGACTCGAAGTAAAATATTTACGCACCTTAGAGAGGATGCCTAGTTTTTTCGAAGCTGTTTTAGCCCTGGATTCTATGTAGCTTCCAAAGTTCAGGTTGGATGATAAGTCCACACCAAGGAGCTGAAGATGCTGAGTCACAGGTACAGGGACATCCCGGAAAGTAGGAGCCTTGGTGAACGGGCTCTTTTTAGCGGAGAAAAGACACGCCTGGGTTTTCGTAGTGTTGAATGTGACAAGGTTAGCAGCGCCCCAGTCAGACACTGCCTGAAGGTTTAAGTTAGTGCGTTCAACCATTGCCACTCTACGATCGTCGATTTCCGGTTTTTTGGCCTTTGCGCTGGAGAAATATCTCTCTGCAACCGTGCTATCGTCCGCATACCCAAACATACCGGGTCTGAGCAGGTCGTTTATATATAGCAGGAATAACGTTGCCGAGAGAACAGATCCCTGAGGTACCCCAGCGTTAATTGCTAATAGATCAGACGAGCAGCCGTCAACAACCACTTGAATAGATCGTTCCCTCAGGAAATCTGAAATCCAAGCACAAAGATTAGCCGGAACTCCGTAAGCAGGAAGCTTGGTTATAAGGGCTTCGTGCCAGACCCTGTCGAAAGCCTTTGAAATGTCAAGTGACACAGCAAGTGCCTCACCATATCTTTCAAGAGCCTCACCCCAGATGTGCGTGGCATACACTAGAAGATCTCCAGTAGAGCGGCGTTGGCGAAACCCGTATTGCCGATCACTTAGGAGGTCATTATATTCGAGGTATGCCAGTAAACGTTTCTTTATTACACGCTCCATCACCTTGCAGAGAATGGAGGTGATTGCAATTGGGCGGTAGTTGACAGGGTCTGCACGACTACCCTTTTTCGGTACTGGCTGTACGTTAGCTACCTTCCAAGCTTTCGGAATTTTACCAGCCCGAAAAGACATACGGAACAGTCGTGTCAACACGACGATACCCGATACACCGACGATACCCTCGTCACGGCGCAGGGTACAACGTACCAGGAGGCAGCACTCAAGGTCACGACGGGTGTTGCTCAAGTCGTGGGTCGAATACGGCGGCTGGGACTGGAGGTGGCGTTGCACAAGTCCGAGGTTCTGTGTTTTCACAGACCTCGGAACGGTCCACCTGAAGGTCCAGCATAAATGTGGGAGGCGTTAGCATCGGCATCAAGCCCTCAATTAAGTATCTAGTACTTGATAGCCGATGGACCAAACTTCGGACCACATTTCCGAAGTTTGGTCCCCAAGGTGACACAGGCATTGGTATTGGCGGCGAAGTTGACGGCCAACAACTCAACGCTCCTTAATAGACCGTTGAGGACCTTGGCCGTCAAAACAATAAGGGGGTACCGCACGATCTCCGGAAAGGGTTCATGTCTCCTAACCGGGACCCCTCCATGGGACCTGGAAACGAGAGCCCTTGCGTCATTGTTCCAATTCCATTGCGCTGGAGCGGGACCACAGGCCTGCGTCTCGAGAAATCGATGACCAGCGGTCCCAACTCCGCCAGGATCCCATGGAGTCATGGAGGGTGCGACTTGAGCAACCCAAGTGGGGTACCACCATCATCGCGGCGGTGAGACCGATCATGGACGATTGGCTGCAGAGGCAGCATGGTGAACTTACGTATCGTGCGACGCAGATCGTTACCGGGCATGGATGCTTCGGTAGCTATCTGTTTCGCATCCGTCGTGAGGTCACACCCCGGCGTTTGCCCCATAGCACGCTACCAGATTCACTCACTGACGCGGGATAAAACCGTACCCCAACGACGCGGGATTCTCATCACGACAGTTATTGAATTTAATTGTATTATTTTTATTTCTATTTAATAAAGCAATTGATTATTCTAAAGTGATTATTCCTTTTACGATATGAAACTGATAGAATCATAGCATCTGATTTTAATATTTATCCAGTTACCTCTTTTTTTTAATTTTGATAATGATGTACAAATAGTAAGTATGTATTATAAAAACATTGCTTGCCCAAGAAAACTATACTTATATTGAGGTGCCTAAGTTGATAACTACTGTGAACACTTTTAAGTTGCTGAGAACAAGTTGACAATTCGGTGAATAACTTGATAACTCGTCGGTGAACAACTTGACAAGTCTAATATTGCCATAACTGTAAGGTTTTTGTCTAATTTACTGTCATAGTTTTAAAATTGGCCTAAAATGGCTCTTAAATTTAACAAATTTACTGATTTACCAGAAACAGTCAAACTTTCAAATGGCTGCCCTCTAAAATTGACATTTTAGACTTGTCAACTTATTCACGCCAGCCACGGAAGTATACTTAACTAAAGAACGCTGCAATGCAAAGAGAAATTCTGAGTCCGAATTTTAAAGTAACTGACATTTCGAACACACATTTTTGGACACAGCATCCAAGTTGTCACATTTTAGTTTTAAGAACCGAACACATGAATTAACAGCCGAAGATAATATCACGTACCAACTTTACAAAAAGCGCCTCCATCGATTCCTGAACGTTTAAGACTTGTTACGACGTGGTTACACATCAATAAATCTGTAATACATGTTATATAAGAGTCTTTAGACTCGATTAGAAACTTGACGGGGTCTTGCGGTCCAAACTATTATAGCATAGGTTTAGTGAGTTGCCGAGTGCACATTCAAGGAATTGAATTTGCTTGCAGGCTTAACTAAGTTTGAATACTGCACTGAGTTTATTACTATCTTAGCGTGCATTAGTTTCTAAGAGTTGCAAAATCATAAAGTACCCACTGCTTTGGGCGTAGTGGTGAGAAGTTAGTAAAATACTTGCTTACTTCTTGGAAAGTGTGCTAATTGTGTAAGCTTGGTTAGGTTAATATGAAGAAGGCTTATAAAATATCTCAGTCAACACAAACCGATGCATGTATGCTGGAAGCAGAGTTGAGTTCACTTCTAAACAAGACAGTTATTAATTTAATAAATTTAGACCCACGTATAAAGATAAGCCAAATGTCTTGGTCCCCCAAAACCGAGTAAAGGTTACTGTAGATTCAGAAGAAGTCTTACTACTAACATTAATGCAAATGAAACCCTGTAACCGTGTGACACAACATTATCTTTTATATATTGAATAGTAATGTAATGAACCTAACTTTGATATAAAATAACATCTTTAGTTTTAGTTAGTCAAATGCTAACTTATACTCGTAGTAGGTGATGGAATATGAATATATACTTAGTACTTATGTTTTGGATGCAGTGTTACAAGTTACATTAACAAGGATATATTATTTTAAGTTATTCACTAAGATAAAAGAGAAATACTACAACAAAAGTTTTTTGTGGAAAGCGTTGAAAAGTGTGCCTCCTTTTTTTTATTTGGGACTTCCTTTGTCTTTAACATTTATTTTATTTTCTTGTACAAATATTTCAAAGGAAACAAATCCGAGAAAATAGTCGGTCGTAACAAGTTTAAAACATAGTGGTTTCTTTTTCATAATGGCATTTAAATAATTTATTTAAAAGTGTCAAAATTGCTTCTAATTCTTGCAGGGCTTGTCTGATAAGATGCACTAAGTAGTTTATAATCCTGATATTACTAGGATTTGCATATTTAATTTTGTGGTTATCAAACTTAGTGTTCGAACTAAACGAACTAATACATTTCTCCTATTGTCTACGTTCTAATATAAATGTTCTTCTTTCCGTTATCTGTCGCAATAGTTCAAATGTCAATGTTAGACAAATTGTCTAGAATGTCGACCCTTGGCACGAAGCCGATTTATCAGTTGAATGTCACTGTTACCCTACCGTCTCCTTTGACAGTGTTCAAGAGATTCTTCGATTATACTCAGCTATCTTTATACTATCAGTCTATCACTTAATAATAAGTTAGTACTCGTGTTAGTACGTCATTTTTTAATTTACAAATAGTATTACGTTTTACACAATTATATCCTAAAATACAGTACAAAATATAGTTTAAAAAATCCTCCGCGTCATTGCCGACACAGCCATGTCTCTATAAAGGCGGCGAGCGCTCGGACCCCATGATCCTTCAAAATTGTTATCGAATTAAGTTTTTTAGTTAATGCGAATTCAAAGGGCATAGTTCCAACATAACTTTATACACCCCTAGAAAAGCTTCTGTCAGTGCGAAGCCAGGATTGGTCTCTAGTTTGAACTTAACTTTATTCGATCCTAGAAATGCTCTGTATTTAATGTTTCCTTAAACAAACATAATATTTGTACTAGTATTTTACTTTTTACACGGGAATTAATACGAAAAAAACGACATAGATGCATATATAGATTATGAAACGCGAAAGTTTAAAATTTAAAACTTTACTTCACATGTTGTTTGAACTGGTAAAGTTTATCAATCAATACTGGTTTATAACAAAGCTGCGTGCTGTCTGCAGTTTCAAAGATTGAAGATGAATTCGAAAACTTTTAACGAAAGATCGAGGAATAAAGATAAAATAATTGTAACTTTTGGTTGGTGAAAACTTTCCCAAGAATTACCTCAGTGAATTTGTTTTAAGTAGGTAAATATCTGGCAGTGAGAAATTTTGGGCTACGATAGAACTATGCTAGTCAACTAGACAGCTATCTTTATTTAAGCTTGTTGGTCGTGGGATCCGTCGATAAGAGTAAAGTGGACTTAACCTTTTATTAGGGTTCCGTACCCAAATGGTAATACGGGACCCTATTACTAAGGCTCCGTTGTCCGTTTGTCGGTGACCAGGCTGTATCTCAATAAACGTGATAGTTTAACAGTTAAAATTTTCACAGATTATGTATTTCTGTTGCCACTTTAACAACAAATACTAAAACAGAATAAAATAAACATTTAAGGAGCGAGTCGAACTCGCAATTGAACAAATATAGAGTCGCCAAAATCCAAAAGGCAGGGCGACAGACGTCTAGCGAATGAGGACACTAATATAGCACGCAGTACTGTCGAAAGTGGCCCCTAAGCTGCTCGCTCTTCTGGTCTTCCTCTTCTTAGCCTTGTCTTTCTAAAATTCTGGGTTGTATTTGGTAAAAATTTAAAGTCACTTGATATTTTCACCAATTACAACCCAACCGGTTGCAGTCATAGCTGATTAGCTAAGAAGAATTGATTGAATGTCTTATGTATGATAGAGGATATCTTGAGTTTCGTATGTATTTTTCAGTATTTCACAAACCAATACTATTAAGTCAGTTGCAATAGAAAATAGTAGACATGTTAGCGTCATGTGTTTCATTCAGTAATGAAATTTGACATTTATTGACATTTATTTGACATTTAATGGGTACCCATTCAGAAATGAAATTTGACATTTTATTGCAATAATTTAGAAATATTAATTTGGAGAAGAATAATTTTCCCTACTGTTTGGTTTAATTTCTTATAGTGTGACTTTATTTATATGTATACCCACATTAGTTTTATATTATAATCAGGTATGCAGGCCAGTGTTAGCCTCACGATTATTTAATAACAGAAAGTATATGAAGTGTTTTTTAGAATATGTGAATTGAATATGTGTAAAACACCTTTGAAGATGCCATAGAGCGAAACCGGTCAGGTCCTATTAATAATTATAAAATTGTGGAATATCGGTCGGGGTGTCGCAAAGAGGGTCCCATACAAAAATGAAGTCAAAATTTTCTAAGTCCCGGATTGCTTAAAAAGTGTATATTTGAATTCTTTTTAATTTTTTTTTTTTTTTTTTTTAAAGATTTAAAACTTATTTGGTCTAATATGAACGATTAACAGAAGGGTCGACGGAGCCCCGCTTGGCGGGGCTCCTATTACTGGGTGGTTCAAAAAAAATAAAAAGGGGTGCTAACCATAATGATTTTCCAAGGTCATCCTCAACGACCCCCGCACCTCCCCCAATAGGTCGACAAAAATCGTGAAAATTTTACAAGTCCGTGCCCTATACAAAAATCAGTCGGAAATTCGGCTATGTCCGGGACCCTCTTTGCGACACTAGGTGAAGTCGTGAAAATTTTACAAGTCACTGCTCCATACAAAAATCTGTCGAAAATTTTCTAAGTCCGGGACCCTCTTTGCGACACCCTAACCGGAATATCTGTACAAGTAAGTCATTTCATAATGTATTACTATATGTTCCAACAAGTACCGACAATCGAAAGCATAAATTAGATAAAATGGTTCTTGAGGAAGGTTTTAGGCTATAATATTATCACACGCGGGCAAAGCCGCGGCCGTCCTCTAGTTACATATAAATCTTAGCCGATAGTTTAATCATGTGAATATTCATTGGAAATAGGTGTTTGATAGTGAAACTGTAATTAGAGATCTATACCTATCGTATTCAGTTCTGTGTTAAATTGCGCTGGGGACTTGTTGCCTGCCTCATAGGTCATTGGGAGTGATTAGTTCCAATACCGTATATACTTAGTATTAAAAGCTATGTAGCTATTATTATAATTATGGGTGCAAAGGGGCTCTACCAACATCTTTAGAGCCCCAGCGACCTCACCTGCTAGTGGCGCACCTGCTGATCAATGGACGAGGCTCGTTAATTTATGGTACCTATGGAGTAGCTTCGGCCCCTACATGGGTACCAGGTGGTACAACAGTGTTGGTCCGGGGGGGTACCACCGTGCAGCTGTGCTAAAGCCCCCCAAGTAACCCAGCCCAGGCTGAGTTGCGTTAGGGGGTCAGCAGCTGCACCGCCGGGCCCGGGGCGATGTATGGTGCAGCAGGCATGGGACCAGTGGGGGCGAAACGGAGTCTAGTGTGGGTGGTGTGGGTCGATTCGCCGGCCAGGGAGACCCTTAGCAACGGCGTCGCCGAGGCCGCCCGCAACACAGTCATGGGGCCCGCCTGGGACCAACCACCCCAGGAGGCTGCCCCACATGTTGCGCATAATCCTGATGTGGGATCGCCGCTCCGGGTGGTAACCAGTGTGGGGTAGCGGCGGCCTTGCATCAGGTGGGTTTGGGAGCCCTTCCGTCCGGCGAGTCGGCTCCGACCTAACCGCACGGTTCTAGACAAAGCTAGCCCCTGCGCTTTGTCACTTACTGCTGCACCAGATGTCGCCCTGTCTTCACGCTTCTTCGTCTTCAAAATCTACAATGGCAGTGCGACAAAAAAAAGTAAACGTTACACAGCGGCCCTAGGAAACCCCACGACTTCACCTTGTGACGGCACGGCCCGCTGTGATGTTCCTCACAGAAACAAATACGCCGCCCTGACGACACGTCTTACCTGTGTTACCCCGGCTATGTCATCGAGGAACAATTTCGAGACAAAGCCGGGGTGTGCGTGTTCGTTAGGGCGGATATTTGCTGCCGCCGGTTGCGCTGCCTAGAGAACCCCTTCAATTCTGTCCTTTGGCTGCACGTAGACCATGGCTCTATGAGCCAGATCTATGTGTGCGTCTACCGTTCCCACACAGGGGATTCTGAGACAACAAAGCTCTTCCAGTATCTCAGCGAGACGGCTGATGAAGCGCAGGTGCGGTTCCCGAACGCTGACCTAGTATTTCTGGGGACTTCAATGGCCATCACATTCAATGGCTGGGGTCCCTCAAGACTGATCATGCGGGTAGGGCCGCCCATGCGTTCGCTCTCTCCCACGGTCTGACCCAGATGGTATGCGGGATCACCCGGATACCAGACAGGTCAGATCACGCGCCCGCTCTGCTGGATTTACTGCTGACGAGTCGCCCAGCCCAGTACAGTGTTTCGGTAGGAGCCCCATTGGGTAGTTCCGACCACTGTGTTGTTCACGCTGGCATGAAGGTATCACCTCCTGCATACAAATGTCACGACGACTATGGCACTACTCGTCAGCGAATTGGGACGGTCTACGCGATTACTATGCGTCCGTCCCCTGGAGCCAGCGCTGCTTTGTAGGAAAGGCTCCCTCGGATAGCGCTTCTGCGATTGCTGGCGAGATCAGTTTAGGGATGGAATATTACATCCCTTTCACTGATGTCACCAGTATCCGCAGAGCCCGTCCCTGGTTCGGGCGAGATTGTGCCAAAGCTGTTCGACAATAACAGTCGGCATATCGCGCCTGGATCAGGGCCCGGGCTGTGCGCGACCCAAACGTGGGCCACCTCAAAGCAGCGTACAACCGGGCCACAAAATCCAGCAAGAGGGCCTTTAAGAGAGCGGATGCCCAGCGCATCGCGCGGCTTGGTCAGGAGCTCACTTCCCATCCCACGGGCAGCCGTGGATACTGGCAACTGGCCAAGGCCGTGCAATCTAACTTCTGTCAGCCCTCGCTGCCACCGCTGCGTTACCCAGATGGAACACTGGCTCA
Organism: Nudaria mundana; assembly: GCA_963556515.1. Lineage (NCBI taxonomy): Eukaryota > Metazoa > Arthropoda > Insecta > Lepidoptera > Erebidae > Nudaria > Nudaria mundana. Next base: position 10,236,781 of record OY748290.1, read on the forward strand.
CAAAGCCCAAGAGAAAGCGGATATGCTCGCAGACCTCTTTGCGGCTAATTCCCGGGTCGACGACCGAGGCCTGCAGCCCCCCGCCATCGCCAACTGTGGCTACACTATGCCTGACATTGTACTCAGGCAATGCGATGTACGGGCAGTGCTGCGATCACTCGATACGCGGAAAGCCAGTGGCCCTGACGGCATTCCGGCGGTGGTACTACGGAAATGCGCAGCTGAGTTGTCTCCTGTACTAACTCGTCTGTACCGCCTGTCTTACTCCACAGGAATCGTGCCGGAGGTCTGGAAAGAGGCGAACGTACAACCGATCCCCAAGAAAGGGGATCGGTCTGATCCGGGCAACTATCGACCCATAGCTGTCACCTCAGTCATCTGCAAGGTATTTGAGCTCCTCATCAACAAGCAGCTCATGCGATATCTCGATGATCACTCGCTACTAAATGATCGGCAATACGGCTTCAGGCCAAAACGATCAACGGGTGATCTTCTGGCATTCGTAACGCATGTCTGGGGTGAGGCTATGGAAAGGCACGGCGAGTCCTTGGCGATTAGCCTGGACATCGCCAAAGCCTTCGATAGAGTCTGGCATGCTTCGCTCCTTTCCAAGCTTCCGTCATATGGTCTACCTCCTCAACTGTGCAGCTGGAT
>OY748290.1:10237634-10318269 GCA_963556515.1 Nudaria mundana
GAAGTTCTGTAGTTAAACCGGTCGGATTTTTAATTTAGGGCTCCAACTACCCCTAACGACTGCCATAGATGTTTGTATGATAACCGGGACCGACGGCTTAACGTACTCTCCGAGGCACGGAGGGGTCTCAGTGTCTTAAGAAATGGTCACCCATCCTAAGATCGGCCTGACTAGATGTTGCTTAACCATTGCAATGTGTTAACATTGTCGGTTACCACTAGACCACGAGCCCCTCTTTTATTATAATTACCTATGGTACTAATATATACCTAAATGTGAAAGGTTGTTACAATTGTACCTCCGCATTTTCATTCGAAACGTAGTTTGTAAACTTTCTGGTATAACCGGTATAACACGTTGGTTACTTTTTATTCTAATGGAATTCAAAGGGAGAAAACTTACACATGCGCGCGGAACCGTATCCATAAGCTAGTATTGGAACTGTTGGAATTGAGGTCCTTTGAAGCAAAGTTTTGCAATCATGCCACTTTTATAATTGTGTCCATTGTTCTTTAAAATTTAAGTAAAAACTGTTAACCTAAGAGTGCGTACTCCACTCATTTGAGATACTCATATCTATAAATCTAGTAGAATATAAGTCACTAGAGTGTAATAAATATTAAACTACTTAACAGTAGTTTCAAACGTTACCAACGTGGATACCATAAACAACAGAGTGGCGTACAACTCGCCGGTAACGTGGCAATTAGTTAGACAGCTTGCCAAACAACCCCGGGTTTCCGGACTGCCACTTGGATGTTTGCCTGCATCTCACGCACCGTGGAAAAACTTATGATTTCCAGCTCAAAACGGTTTCGTTTTAGTATTCAATGTTGCTGCACACTTTCTGAGAAGTGTAGTTGCAGTCCAAATTTTACTTAGGCATTTGTTGCACAAAATTGTTCAGTTTTTAGTGACACTGCTAACTAACCAATGCACACAATCGCCTGCAAAAAGTTCATAATTCTTTCGAGGGTATTGGTGTGCACTTCTACAACAAAATTCTCAAGGATATCCCATGATATCCTTGAGAATTTTGTTGTAGAAGTGTGTGTGTAAGAGTGTGGTGTAGAAGTCCATATTTACCCCTGATGAATTTAAAAATACTTTTAAGGCTCACTTATTAGGAAAGGGCTATTACACCATAAGTGATTATTTAGATGACAGAGAAACATAGAATTGAGCTATTTGGTGTTATATAAATTTTGGACTTATTTAATTGTTAAGAAATATTGTTAATTTTTTATTGTAGTATTTTTATGTATAATTGCATTGTATTGTTAAATGACAATGATTGAAAAAGATTTCTTGCCAGATTCTTACTTACCTACAAACTCTACCTAAGCAAAGTAACTTTGCGAATCTGGCAGTAAATGAACACACAGTAAATGAGCATCTAGAAGCATTCCTTTTAATTATGACATTCATAAGTGTTTTTATAACCTAAATGAATAAACGTTTTGAATCTTTGAATCTTTGAAAGGACTCCGAGGTTGTGGGTTCGAAACCGTCGTTTGCAGCCGACAGCGTATACGACGACGGCGTTGGTCTATGTTTACAGCTCTTGTCCTTAATTCGTTTTTTTTTATTAATTTTCGACTTCACAAATGTCTTCTTCTATAATAAAACAATAGAAATCGTGTAATTAACATAAGAATGAGTGTCGGCGATATAAAAAGATTATAAAACGCAAAAAAGGATTTTTGTAATTGTCTCTCGCTATGTGCCTATGTAAATATTACACGCTAATCTCTGAAGATTGGTGAACGATTTTTTTGCAGTTTTTACAAAATAGCTTAACCTAGAAGAAAATATTAAGGATTTCTAAAATATAAACCTTTTATTAAAATTACGTACTTGTCACTTTTTGAAGACCTATAATGATAACGATTTTGGCTGCCACCACACTTTGTTAAAGTTTCTTGGTAGTAACTTAATTTAAATCAGACAGACTAAAAATAATTAGGAGGAAAATTTATTACCTAGATCAGCCTTCATTAGTAATTTTGTAGGCAAATTACTTTCCGTTATGTCAGAAAATTATGGCACCTTAATATAACAAAGTTAAGTAATTATTATTGACAATCTAACGTCTGGGATTGGCAAATCAAATTTAGAAAAAAATCACAGAACTTGTGAGTTGTATTCATAATAATATTATCCGTCGTTCGGGTTATACATATAAGCCCCTAACATCATGACACTGTCGTTGGCTGGGAATCCTACAAGAAGACGTACGCTGCAACGGGGAGACGAAGTGCGTGAACATATTCTACCACGTACAAAAAGGTACCTAGTTGTTATCCTAGAAAGAAGCATAGGGTACTTTGCCGAAAGTATTAACGAGGCAAAGTTTACATGTTGAAGAAACCGCTGTAGAGGCTTAAACAAGCTCCACGTGCTTAGTTAGAACAATAAGCTCAACGAAACTCTTTCTTCTCTAGGTTTGAAACGAACTCCTTCAGAACCCTGACCCTGTGTTGCAAGCTACACGACGCGGGTAGTAGGTACCTGGGTGAGTCAACTAGTTAATAAACTTACAGGGATAAATGCCACGTGCAGTTAAATTAGCTATTAACAATGTGGTATGGTTTGTTCCGTTTATCAACCTGGTGTTGTAATTCGATATTCCATTAAAGGCTTTCAGTTCAACTTTTTAATTAACTTTGTCACTGCCAGTGGCTGTATTCAATTTATTTTTACAGTGGCCATATCGCTTTTGCGTGCAATATACGAGTAACTAACTAAATCTACGGCGTGGACAGAAAGGTCGTATTGTTTTATAAAGTGAATATGGTGGGTATAAATGGCCGAACTATATATACGAGTAGTACAGACAGAGCACTAATTTGTGCTAAACAAAATGCTTAACCTAAACGATCGCCAGAAGTACCAAAATGGATAAACTATTGCCAAAATAAATAAATATTGTTTCGTAAATAGTTGGGTACTACATACAGGTCAGGGTCAACGAGGGTAGCCAGTGGTCATACATAACCCGCCAAAATGTTTATTTTACGAAAAGTAAAATAGCTTAATTTTAACATTCATTTCTACGATACTTCATAATTTGGTGTTTTTGTGTAGTAAAAACATAGCTTCAGATTCAGCAGATTTTAAATTATTGTTTTATTGAATTTTAATTTTTAGTTATTATTTTACTTGACCCGGTGTTAAAATGAATTACGAAACTGATTATTATTTTAGTGGATTATTATTTTGAGATTACTTATTGATTTATTATTTTGAATAAGGCATTATGGATTTATTGAATTAATTTAATTATGAGTCATTATTTTGTAAGATTGTTTCAAGTATGTAAATTTTTATAATATAACTAGCGGACCCGACAGACGTTGTCCTGCAATATAAAAGAACCAAATTGTGAATCTAAACCATTCTCGAATCCCCTTGAACACACACAAAAAAAAATATCAACATCGGTCCAGCCGTTTAGGAGGAGTTCAGTGACATACACACGTACAGTAGAATTATATATATAAAGATAATATCACTACACTGTCGCATTGGGATAAGAACCTGTACCTGATTTTGACTGATGTATGTTTGAAAAATTAAAATATTAAAAAATAAAATATAAATAAATAAATAAATAAATAAATAAATATGTTAGGACAATCCACACAACGCCATCTAGTCTCAAACTAAGCAGAGCTTGTGATATGAGTACTAGTTAAACTGATATAAATACTTATATACATTTTTTTTTGTAAATACATACATATTATACATAGGAAACATCCAGACTTCGGTACAAACGTATGTGTCATCACACAAAGTTTGTCCCGACCGGGAATCGAACCCGAGACTCCGGCGTCGAAAGCGGATACACTACCGACCACGCCACCGAAGCAGTCAAGCAGTCAAGCAGTATAAATATTTACAGCTCTGCAATTTTCAAAATCCTTTTCTAAACAGTGTACAATTTTATTTCTACAATTTTAATAACATATAGAGATAATTAATGTTTTTCTTTGTGGAAAGTGGGGATTCTTGAATTCATATGAATATCTGCACAACATTAGTACTGGAATTCGTTGTTTATAGCTCTGTTGAACATGCCGAATACATCATGATTTGAAACACTGACCCACAAAACCACGAAATGGAATCCTCGGCGAGCGAGTAGTTTCTAGTGATAATTCTCACCTGAGAAAATTAGATCCCAGCAATTGCGACCGTTCGTAATTGAAAGCCTCGTACTTGTACACTAAACCAAAACTATAACTCAGTATGTCGTATTTCCTACACCAAGTTTTTGTCTCTGCAACAACACAGGACTGCAGGGATTGTAGGAAATACATATATAGATATAAATATAATATATAAATAAATATTTTTGGCCATTCTTACACAACGTCATCTAGACCAAATTAAGCTAATTTAAGCTTGTGCTCTGGGATATAAAGGATTAATGAACAATATATTCTTTTAAATACATACCTATAGGTAAGTACTTAGAAAACTTCCGAATTCCGAAACAAATATTTGTGGACCTTGGAGCTCAGGGACGGCAGTATTATACTCTACCACTGCGCCACCGAAGCTTACACTGGAAGCTTACAAAATTATTACAACCAGGAGGCTGTAATAATTTTAGTTGGGATTATAGAATGGTTATTTTTTATATTGTAGGCTTGCCCCTTACTACCTACTTGTGATCTATAAAGTTATAGACGAAAATTAGGTATATCGTACTCTGCATACCCCGTTCAAGGAAGCGTGACAATGATGTAAATATGAAACTTCTATTAAATATTCCAGTATATCTTAGTTAGTCGCATAAATAAGGTGTACAATCCAGGGACACGGTGACTTCGTGCAATCCTAAATCGTAAATCAGAACTATTGTTAGGCAATAAATGCGAGGAATCGAACACAGGGGATATTTGATTATGGTTTATCTTGGTTAATTTACGGTTATTGAGGGTCCTGTTTTACGTGTTTATTTTGTAAACCGACTTGGAGCAAGAACTTGTAGCTCAATAGCTTTTTATTGCCTGTGTGATGTCGATGATGTCTTATTCGATAGTAGATCAATGTCTTCGAGGGCCAAGACATCCTCAACAATAATACCCTCAGTGCCAACAATAATACATCACGCATACTCGTATATCCCCAGAGAAGTAGGCAGAGGTGTATATTACACACCCACATTTTGACAGTAATTTTGACGGTCCCACAAAATAGGGGCAAGCATACTGCAGTAAAAAAATCACTCTGTAATTCAAAATAAAATTCCCACAACCAGGATAGATGGTACTACTATACGATGGTACATACGAAGTTTATAATTTTCGGGTGCGAAATAGTTTTGTTGGTCTTCCGAAATGTCACTCAGTACCTATGTCACAGAATAGGGAATAGGAATAGTACCTAGGTATGTCATCATTCTCTGCTCATTTGTAGCCTACCTACAAATTCCAAAATATATTTTTGTATTTCAAAGCAATGAATTTGCAACTATTCTTATATATTCAGATAGAAAAACGCTTTGTAGCGCGGTCTGTACATTATAATATGAAACAAAGATTGGATGTTGTCGGTACCTATTGGTCATCGTAGCTCAGAGGTCGTCGTAGGTCAGAGCATTCCCCTTGTAAGGGATAGGCCGTGGGTTCGAGTCCTGCCGATGACATTTCAGTTTTGTGATTTATTTATAACGAGCGGAAAACCGCGGTTTCGCCCGCTTGACAAATTAAATACACATAAAACTTCCTCGAGAACCACTTTATCCATTGGTGAAAACCGCATCAAAACCCATTGTGTAGTTTTAAAGATCTAAGCACGGACGGAAGCGACTTTGTTTTATAAATATGTAGTGATGATAGTTATTATAATGATTTCTATCTTAATATACCAAAAATATGTCCATGTTCAATACCGTCACTATTATTTTGGGGTCAGAGTACCCAATTCCCTATAATTCCAAACCAATTATGTTCAGGGCTCCCCTCTTACGTACAGATACGTTGATGAGTATCAGCGTGTGTTGAATGACTCAATTCAGATGAAAATAATTTCTTCATCAGAATTCAATCTGTATTTGATTGTATCGATTTTTTGTTCTATTTTTTCACTAACAACAATTCTTGGGTGTTCAACGGGAACCTTTGTTGTAATTAATTTATCTCTCAACATTTTTGCTCTTGTCGGTATATAGAGTAAACGCCAATGTTCTTTTCTCTCCGCAAAACTTGATACGACCCAACTTGTATTTTTTCTTTTACTTGGTCTATGAAAGTTTTCCTTGGCCCACGCTTTCCTTAAACTTTACCTTCGATGATGCTTTTTATAAACCAGTCATGTCGTGTCAGGTGGTCGATCATCCTTCCTCTCCGGTTCTCTATAACTCTCATTACCGTTCTTCTATCTTCAATTCGTTTCAGCACCCCCCTCGTTTGTTATAAGATCTGTCCAGCTTGTCCGCCTTCAGCCTGTCTTGTAATTTATAAGCGAATATAATAATTTGGTTAAGAAAATTACTTGACAATAGACATAATAATTTACAAAGTTTCACGGTCACTATAAGAATGCAAGTCCTATCTATTATGTTTGTTTATAGGTATATCTATTTCTAGAAGCACCAAACAAATGCCATTTGATTGTAATAAAACGTAAGAAGGAGTGAATCTTTTCATTAAATGTATCGCAGACATCGGCAATTTATCGCCTCGCGAGACACTTCATTCGAGGTATGCATTATGTTGCTTAGAGATCGATTGGGTATGGAATAAATTACGTTTGCCAATTGAATAGTTAGCTTGGGCTTGGGGGTAATATTTCAGCTCGTTTGACATTTTTAGACGACATAGGACTAACCTCTTTAGACGAGGGGTTCTGATTTACATTATAGGATTGAACCTCGTGAACTCTTTGATATTAGACATAGATTGTTTAACACTTATCACTCAGTAGTCATCGGACTACACACTACTTGTATATATTTATTGTTTAGAGGCTCATTTGTATTTAACACTAGCGTTCCCTCCAGATGTCCTATTTACTGTCGTTTTCATAAATATTGCTAGTTTCTTAAATTTATTTGTGTGTAGTTGAAGTACATATCTATACATCCTCATGTTATACGTAGAAAATATTACCAGCCTTTTAGATCACTTGGGTAAAAAAATCTGTATCCGTTTAAGTAGCAGAAACTATTGTAATGTCACAAAAGTTGTACTAAATTATTCAAGCTCGTGACGTTAACAACCGACCAAGGAAAACGTATTCGGGAATTAAGTAACCAGATTACGACAGTGGCATATTTGATGACACAGGAAATTCCGCAGAATAACCTATTTTATTTGATTAAATTTAGTTGAACAGAAATGGTAAGTATAAACAGATTTTTACTTCACTTAATTATGGCTTTGTGTCTTAGCAAAATAATTCCCATCATCATAACAATATATATGAGGTTTAATTATCTATGCAGAATTTGCTTGCATCCTAACATTAACTTAGCTACATATTTTTTAGTCTTATGAAGGTACCTACCTAATCGCCAAACGGGAACTAAAGATGTTTGTTAGAACCTTAACGGTTAGGTGGCAGGCTTAGCTTGAGGCCCTAAACCTTCGTCGAACATTTATTAATTTTTCTTTCTTTTACCACAATCTGTAGATTTCGTTAGTGATTTTATGTGGAACATAGTGGGTAACACGGTTAAAATTTTACCGGTGTCAAATTCAGTAAAAACCTGACCCGAATGCCTTTATTGGGATATCGAATTACAACACCTTTTTTATAATTCCGCGGCCCAATGCCGTGGCCTCTCCCACGTCAGTCGCCAGCCGTCTCCGGTATTCACCAGAAGGTATTTCCAGTGAATTACAACACCTGGTATAAACTTAGCGGCATGCGGCATATACATACTCGGTACCTAGGTACCGCATTGGAAACGAATTAAAAGAACTCAACGCCTTGTAGGTGACATGCTTATTTAATCCATAGGTGAGTATTACGTTAGCGTAATACTCACCTATGGATTAAATAAGCATGTCACCTACAAGGTGTTGAGTTCTAAAATACTATACTTATTCTAAAATACTACTTAATATATTTATGGAAATTCTGGAGTCACCTTTAACCAAAGAATTAAATGTTTTCGAAGGACCAAATTATGTTGGGGTTGTCCCTAACCCTATGATATGTTTGATAGGGGTGAATTGGATGATAGAAGAAAACTATAAACTTTGTTAATTGATATATTGAGTTCAAACTAATTATAATGATACGTGGTGCAATGGCACGACGTGATAATGAACTGAGCTTAACAATTAATAAAATGCATGATTTACAATTTTGCTGAAATTAAGTTTATGATGGAAATGTTTGGTTCCACCGAACAGGCTATGTACTTACATTTAATTCTTTAAAGTACCTACCTAGTGATTATAATATCAGTCGTGTTGGCATATTCTGGAATCAGTCGTCAGTTGCGAGAATTTCATTGGTAGAATCCCATGGTTTGAATGCCTTTGTGTACTCCGTAGGGATTACTATTCAAATATAGTAAAATCGCTAACTAAATACGTCGTAGACCTCAATCTATTCACGATTACTTTGAAATTCTACCTTGTTTACTTTACAGACTGCAGTCAATCAGTTATTTCTTTTCCAAATTAAAGTAATGCGTTTGCCTACAGAATTCAAATGGATTTCACCCCTCCGAGGGTTGAAAACGATGGAGGCATGTCAGAAACATGGATAAGGCTACACCTACATAATGTTCAAACTTTAATCCCTAGAAACGTTTATGACGTATGTGGCATAACTTCAAACTCGCTGTAGCTCATCCATTCGCCACATGAATAGGTAGTCAGAACAATAAATTGCGGTACACACTTCTACATAGTGCAAGCTTGCATACATAAACCATACGAGGAAATACAATAGTAATAGCGCTGACAAGTGTGAATACGCTCAATACATATATTGAAGGTGCATTTGAAATGCCACTATAACTTTAATTTCTAATACCCTCTACAAGTACCGTGGATTAGAGATGGTATTATAAGGTTAATAACGTTTTGGCTTTAGGATTAGAACGTTAAATTGGTACGTTTGAATTTGGAATACCTAGGTATCAAAATTGAATTTGGAATACATATCAAATTGCGAATATCAAACTGCCAAAGATATAGATACCATACATGTTATAAATTACGTAGTTTACTATTGTGTCTGACCATGATGATGAACACACACTTAACTTTACTTTGTATGAGATCTGATGTAACCTTGCAAAATTATCTGTGTTGAATCTTCTTCCAGACTCCGACAAATCGTTCACCTTTAGGGGCCAAAATTTGTTACTGACCTATTAATTTTTCAGATTACTGGTGTTTTAGAGGTCAATATTGACATATAAATGAAACTGTATTAGGTAGCACCAAGTGTACAGTCAGCTACAAAAGTTGATGAACACATTCAATTTTGCAAAACATCTCAACACTAAAAAAAAGTGTGTGTGTCAGCTCCGACGCACGACTGGAGTTTACTCCTTAAGTACGAGTATCTAACCATAACAAATTAGAAAGTTGCGCACTAGTGGTGCGCACCAAAAACGTGACACGATTTTCGTTACTTGTTAGTAGGTTTTACCCCTCGGATTTTTCTCATACCGGGCGCCTTATATATGAAAATCGATTCTTAAGGAGTAAACTCCAAATATTCCAAAAGTAAGTGGACAAGAGGAGAAAATAATCGTGTCATTAGTAGTTTACAATAAACAGTTAACAACAATTTTTGCACAAGTCGCTGAAAATTAATAGCGACCAGCGAAATTGAATGTGTTCATAAACTTTTGTAGCTGACTGTACCTCCCTCTATAAGGAATACTCGTAGCAAAAAGAACAACCAAAAACTATTACTTAAGTGAAACGACATACACATAGTGTACGCAAATTGCAATTAGACCATCAGTTACAAAGGTTGGGATTGCACATATTTTAGTGCGCGTCGACGTCAACATTGCATATTCATCTTCTATACGTGACAGTTCCATTTCGCTCACGAATTTCATAGAAAGCGGCTTAAGCGCGAACCAGACATAATAGCGACTAAAACTAATATTCGGTGCGCTTTTGTTTGCCAGTAGCGCCCTCTATTACGAGGAAGTGAGAAACTACGTACAGAGCAAAGTTTGTGTATTGTTGTGTATTGTTATGTAGCTTTTTACCAAATTTAATTAGGACGAGCGGTGCCAAAAATTTATGTCCGTTTAGATTGAGGAGCCACATTTCGTATCTTAATGAAATTTATATAGGTATTTAGTAGTAAGTTTAAAAATTTTGTAGTCTCAATCCTCGAATTTGTAGTACATGGGGCACACTAAAAGTTTTGCACTTCTAGCTAATCGGAACTATTTGAATTTCGAATGTTATATTTTTTTAAACGTTGCAACCTTCTTAGTAATAAAAAAAACAATTGGCGGGAAATCATTTGTCAATTGTTTTTTATCACACATCAAAGTTCTACGTATGCAACAAAAATGGAATTAAGTCGAAAAGATTTTAGAGCGATGATTTTTTATGATTTTAAAAGTTCTCTCTCTCCGCAAGACTGTGCCGCTCGTCTTCAAAATGCTTTTGGGAGAGAAGCACCTTGTTTGAGCACCGTGAGGCGATGGTTTTGCTGAATTTGAGAGAGGTCGAGTTTAAATTTTGTAGTCTCAATCCTCGAATTTGTAGTACATGGGGCACACTAAAAGTTTTGCACTTCTAGCTAATCGGAACTATTTGAATTTCGAATGTTATATTTTTTTAAACGTTGCAACCTTCTTAGTAATAAAAAAAACAATTGGCGGGAAATCATTTGTCAATTGTTTTTTATCACACATCAAAGTTCTACGTATGCAACAAAAATGGAATTAAGTCGAAAAGATTTTAGAGCGATGATTTTTTATGATTTTAAAAGTTCTCTCTCTCTCCGCAAGACTGTGCCGCTCGTCTTCAAAATGCTTTTGGGAGAGAAGCACCTTGTTTGAGCACCGTGAGGCGATGGTTTGCTGAATTTGAGAGAGGTCGAGTTTCTTTACATGATGAATTTCGTGAAGGGCGGCCTACAACTGCCGTCAACGAAAATAATGTGGCTACTGTTAAGCGGTTAATTGAAGAAAACCCGCGGGCGCGGATTACCTATGAGACAATTCGAGGACTATTGGGGATTGGTATGAGTCAAATCCAGAAAATTTTACACGAATAATTGAAAGTTCGGAATCTTTGTTGTCGTTGGATCCCTCATGAACTGACAGCACAGCAGAAGCGGGCTCGCGTGGAATGGTGCTCACAGATGCTACTGAAGTACGACCACGGACATTCTAATGCTGTTTATGACATTGTCACAGGAGACGAAACATAGATTTATTGTTTTGAACCCGAAAAAAACAGCAATCTTGTGAATGGGTGTTTGAAAATGAGAACAAGCCAACAAAAGTGAGGCAGGCGAGAAACGTTGGTAAAAAAAATGATCGCGTTTTTTTTCTCAGCTACGGGTCCCATCTGTACAATTCCACTTGAAGATCAAAAGAGTGTTAATGCAGAGTGGTATTCTACTATTTGTTTACCCAGGGTGTTAGAAAAAAATCGCGAAAGACGACCCAAAAGCCGCGTTCTCCTACATCATGACAACGCTTCTTCACACACGGCCAACAAAACAAAGTCATTTTTAGCTTCCGAAAAAGTACAACTCGTCACCCATCCTGCGCATAGCCCCGACCTAGCACCCTGTGATTTCTGTATTTTCCCCAAAATCAAAGATTTGATGAGAGGTTTCACTTTTACCAACTCCGAAGAGGTAGTGATAGCGTTCAATCAGCACGTAGAAAACATGCCTTCAGATCTGTGGCTCTCCTGTTTTAAAAAATGGTTCGATCGCATGAAAAAATGTTCAAAATGTAAAGGAGAGTATTTTAAAAAGCAATAAACATAATATTTTGGTTTTAACATGTTGTTTTTTTACACAAAACTTATAATGTGACCTACGTATAATACTTCAAAAGTTATAAGAACATAAAGGTGGCTCCTCATCTAAATGTTTAGATTGAGGAGCCTTGTCAGAACTAGGAAAATCATGGATGAATATTTACCAAAATTAGGTATGATTTAGTAGCATTCGCGAGTATTTAGTAGACAAAATCTGAGTTTTGTAGTATTAAAATTAAAAACAGTTATCACACATTATATGAGGCTCCTCAGACCATTACTTACGAGTCGTCATTTTTCAAAGAAGCAGTAGTTTAATTAATGCGCTATTTCTCCATCATTTAGTAGTATGTATATTAGTTTTGTAGGATAAGATTCAGTCATTAATAATGAGAGGGTTGGGAGATATAGCACATTTTAACTGGCTCCTCAATCCAGACATTTGATATAATGAATAATTGACTGTACCTACCTGAGATCACAACAGAATCAAAAACTAGATACACTAACATTTAGTATAAATCTCTACTAAATACACATGTACACATCAACATTGTATCACTTGGTATCTAAAAACCAGATTACTTTTCGATATTCCTTAAGAATTTGCTACTAAGGGTGACCATGTTATATGAATGAAAACAGGACGACTGATTTTAGAAATTTATTTTATCTAATCTACGGTTGAAAAGTTCGAAATATGATTTCAAAATTTGACGACATATAAAGCCTATGAGACAGTAGTATAAATACTAAAAAGTTGTTTTATGATACAGATTTTATTATAAAGTAATTAATCATTAAAGTACAGTGTATAAAATAAAAAAGGCTTAAGTCTTTCGACCATACTGCCCTGTATTGCGTTAGACTACTTCCAAAAAACTTTTTATTTTTATTTTTTTTAAATTCAATGCAGCTATTTTGCAAGGATGCGCGCTGAGGCCCTTCACTTAGTTTCAACAGTATCATGATATTATTTCTTAAAGAAAAAGATGAAAATGGAAAGTAGTGAAGTAAACAGTGAATGTGGAATTGAACAAAATTAACACTAAATTACTCTGAATGCAGCTACATTAGTTTTTGAAAATCTTCTACCAGAAAAATTAAAAAATCATACGATAAAGAATAGGTCTAATGATTTTTTATAAAGAAAAAGAAAACTACTTCAAATCCAGAAAATAAACTTCTTCCATATTTCGAAGACCTTTCGAACAAATAATATAATAGGCCAATAAACTTAACGAAAATCTCGGAATTCTTCAAATCTGGCTGGAAACTAGTAGGTACTAACTTATATTTATACATCCTAAAAGTTGTGTCAAAACCTACATAAGGTAGGGTGTCCGCGTCTTTTATAATTTGAGGTCAAAAGGTCACAAAAATAGTTTTTAGCATATATCTCGTTTTCTATGAGTCTCGCGTATCTCGCTATTTGTATGTACGAGTATCACCATATTGTAGGTAGAGGATTAAATTACCTACTTTTTTTTTTAAGCTTTTTTTTACGTTTTAGCCGATTTCGAGATTTAGAAACCGCGATTAAACCTATTGGATTAAATTATGTAATATCAGTGTACTTATTTAGTGAAAACAACCATTGTTGACGCGCGCAGTTGAATAATTATGTAATATCAGTGTACTTATTTAGTGAAAACAACCATTGTTGACGCGCGCAGTTGAATAATACAACTTCGCTGTCCGTCCGTCATTCAGTCTTTTTTATATAAAAAAATAAGTAATAAAAATAATTCATCGACACCCTACGAAAAAAATTATAGGGAAATTATAGTATAGCTAATAACTTCGTAGATATGTACTTTTATTATGGCAGGATTATACGTACATTTAGTATAAATTTATACAAAATATCGATGTGTTTGTTTCAAATTTCGTTACAAGTATAAGTAAATTAGAGGCTAATTTACTTTCTTAAGCATCTCAATTGAGGAGCCAGTTAAAATGTGCCATATCTCCTAATCTACTCATTATTAATTACTGAATCTTGTCCTACAAAACTAATTTCCATACTACTAAATGACGAAGAAATTGCGCATTAATTGAACTACTGCTTCTTTGAAAAATGACGACTCGTAAGTAATGGTCTGAGGAGTCTCATATAATGGCTGATAACTTTTTTAATTTTAATACTACAAAACTCAGATTTTGTCTACTAAATACTCTCGAATGCTACTAAATCATACCTAATTTTGGTAAATATTCATCCATGATTTTCCTAGTTCTGACGAGGCTCTTCAATCTAAACATTTAGATTGAGGAGTCACCTTTATGTTCTTATAACTTTTGAAGTATTATACTACAAATTCGAGGATTGAGGCTACAAAATTTTTAAACTTACTACTAAGTACCTATATAAATTTCATTAAGATACGCCAAGTGGCTCCTCAATCTAAACGGACATAAAAATTTCGCCACGATGATAAATGATAATTCGTTTACTGAAGCGATTTATTAAACAATTATTTTGAGGTTAGACTACATTTTCTATGAACAAGTATTATGTTCATAAGCAATGAAGTTTGCTAACTATGTCTCAAATAATTGTACAAAATGAATCGCAAAAAGTAAAGTCTTGGGCGGAACTTGAACAAGAGGTTCCATTTCCAAGAGGAACGTTCTGCCAACGGACCAAGACATAACTATCACAAGAACTTTAATGTTACGATCATATTGTATCAATGTGCGACTTACGGCGTCGATTAAGAGCGTCATCTACCAGCAGTGGAACTAACTACTACGGTTCATCTCAATTTCACTTACAGTAGAGTCATTCACCGAGCCTTTTCCCAACTCAGTTGGGGTCGGCTTTCCAGTCTAACTACGATTCGGCTGAACTCCGATATTTTCCGTGAAGCGACTGCCGTCTGACCTCCACAACCCATTGGCGATATCAAAGTTCAGTAGTTAGACCGGTCGGATTTTTAATTTAGGGCTCCAACTACCCTAACGACTGCCATAGATGTTTGTATGACAACCGGGACCGACCGGCTTAACGTACTCTCCGAGGCACGGAGGGGTCTCAACGTCTTAAAAAATGTTCACCCATCTTAAGACCGGCCTTTGCAATGTGTTAACATTGTCGGTTACCACTAGACCACGAGCCCCTACAGTAGAGATTTTATTAAATTGAAAGCTTTTGAAACTAGCACAAACACAATACGAGTACAAAAATAACAAATGTCAATAGGAAAACCACAGACCGAAAATATGGGTCGTCGGTTCAATCACTGCAACCGACACTAGTGTTAATGACAGCCGAAACGATATGATGTTGTCGACGTGATTATGGTCTATTATTTTTATTGTTTTACTATCAACCGACCGCGGCGTCGTCCGCGTGGCATAGATTCTCGTTCCTGGCCCTCACTAGAAACATTTATCAGAATAAAAAGTAGCCTAATATTTGTATCAGGTTTCAAAGTATCTCAGTATTAAATTTTAATAAAAGTAGGTATTTGGTCGTTTTAACATCTTGCACGAACAAACAAACAGATAGACAGGAAAAAGAAAGGTTTCAGATTCAAAACAACTTCTTTCGCTGCTCTACAACTGCTGCTACAATATTATAATTTAAAATAAAGCTTAGTAAATAAGAAAATAAAGATAAGACAGAGTAGGATAATAATATAAATGAACTAATAAACTTACCCAGGTAGTAAGTAATAATGTCGTAGGAAAATAAATAACACGTACTTAACATAAACTATTATTATCTAGGTAACTGCTAAAAAAGGAAATAAACATTACCTATATAAACATTTAAAAATGAACGCCCCTCTTCGGTAGCACAATTAGTAACCTACTCGAAAATAATGTAAGGTAACAAATAAATTTCTCGTCATTTTTTAGACTTAAGTACATACCTACCTACTCTGTTCAGAAAGAATCCATAGCGCAAATTAATCACAAATTAAATTTATTAAACGTTTAATCCATCATTACCTGTTGTAATCGAAGTAATTTTCTTCTTAATGAAACATTTTCGGCTTTATCCCATCAATAAAACGTCGATTAAGTTAAATTTCCGTGTAACAGCTAATAATACTAACTATTTATAGCTATCTAAGTGATACTTGTGTTAAGTTGTGTAGGTATCTGTCAATTTCAACTTTCTTTTGTAACACGATGAAAAGTATACCAATTATTTTTCATCCCATAATTGTTAAATGTGGTAGTGATAGGTATAAGCCCGGTTTCCATGTCCCGTTGTTTCTTAGATCAGATTGCACCCAGATAATGCTGACCGATCGTGGGAACCGTCGCATCCCATGAGGCCTGTGGTCGCTCGTCCGATCCGCCGTCGTCGCCATGCTTGTCGCGGCCTACCCGGGCGCATTATCCAGCCCAGGGACATGGGAAGTTTTAAGATAAGTTAACGGTTTATAAGAATAGGCATCTACTTTATTTACACAAACATACTAGGTAGGTACTTGAAAGCTTAAGATATATGGCTGGCTCTATATTATTCTTACAACTGTGTATTATAGGTATGTATGTATTTACATTTGGTACAAAAATGGTTGATAACCGCAAGCAAGATAAGGTATATTTTATCTACAGTACCTATGTAACATTTAATGTGTCTATAGTAAGATATCTTCATCGAATCTCATAATTATTTATTAGTCATTGAATGTTCCAAAATTATCTTTATAGCTTGAATCATAGAGTACACAAACCTGAAAGGACGGTAGGTCTTAGTTAAAAAATACACGTTAAAAATTGACACAACAACCGACTTAATTTTACCGAAATGGGACCAAACAACTGTCGGAATGGGACCAAATTGAAATGGGACCAATTGGAAAGTAGTAGCTTTCATTTCAAAATCGGTTAACTCAGTGCAAAGATATGAGGTAACAACATAAAAAAACATACACTCGAATTGAGAACCTCCTCCTTTGTTGAAAAGTGGTTCAAGAGTTTATTTCTTCAGAGCGGTCATTTTCATGGTTGTAGTCTTATATCAAGTTTATTTTGTTAAGTACTTAATAATTTAATCGGTTTTAATACCCTGGATACCACAAAAATGTTACTTTGATCAGATTTTGGAACCAGCACCAAAGTAAAGTAAGTCTTATGAGGTCTTGTGTTGGAATTTAGGTTCCAATTGCGTACAGAATGGTTTTTGACTTTCTACTGTATAATTATGGTAATCTCTGCCTACCTATCTGGGATCTAGGATGTAGACATGATTATATCTGTATGTAGTACTCGTATCTAAACTTTGAAATTACTGCTTCATCTGTAACGTTGTGTGCCCCGACTGGCCTCTCCTGACGACTCCCTCAAGGGAACTAGGAGATGAGAGTGGTCACATGAACCCAGTCGTTGCACATAGCGCCCTGGTGGTCCGCAAAGACTCTTCCGTACGGCGAGGACGCCTGCGCCCCACAGGGATCTCACTCAGCCCGGTTGGATTCTCTGTGGGACATGTGTTACAAGGTCTATATATATATATATATATATATATATATAAGGTACTTACCATATACAGACTAGAGGAAATAAACAAGTAACACACCTTATCCAGTATACATCATTTATTATCCTAACAAATAAACCAGGATCGAACACTAGCTACCGCATGAGACGGGTTCGAAGTTAGATGGTGTGCAATGAGATACCATTCATACAAACAAGAGTTAAAATCTTGCAATTTACTACCAATATTATTTGCAAATAAATGCAAGAAATTGTACAAGCTCGGTTCAAGGTTTATATCAAATTACTACTTATTATTATTACTACTCCTCGAGATATTATATCTACTCGAGTTATCCTATCAATCTGTACCAACACAATAGCTTTATAACATTAGTATAGGTTGAAGTATGAAATAGGCTATTAATATAGCTTGGAATATGTATTAGGCGAGATACAACCTCTACCTATATGCTGTACCTATGTCAGCGACCTCTTGGGTGCCGGCGCTTCCGTCGTGCGGACGCGTTATTGATACCTGCGTTAACATAAATCACGAGTGCACAGTGCTACGTAACTTCCCTATTGATTTTGTAAAATTTGTTGCTAGTTAACTTAGTTATACTTCAAACAAAAGTAATTATGGTGCAGTGCACGCTATGTAGTGTATCGCTCGACAGAGTGAAAGCGGACAATGTGCTAAGCTGTAAAGGATCGTGTGGCGGTACCTACCATAAAAAGTGCACGCAAAAAATAAAGGGCTTTAGCGGTACGGGTTTGTGTGAAGACTGTAGGGGGGAGACACCATCGCTTAGATTCTCCATCGTGGTAGCTATGGCAAAGACCACGCCGGAGAAATTATTGGCGGAGGTAAATGAAAAACTGGCAGTCGTTTTCAAAATGAAAAATACGCTGGAGGGTATGTCGGAGGACATTAGTTTTTACACCGAAAAGTATCAAGAGCTGGTCGAAGCGAAAGAAAAAAGTGATAGAAAGATAAAGGCACTCGAAAATAAAAATACACACCTGGAGACATCTAACAAGGCCCTAGAGGAAAGAATTGCATGGTTGGAATATCGGGAGAAGGAAAAAAGTATAGAAATTGTAGGAATGGATGAGTGTGAGAATGAAAATCTGGAGGTCGCGATAGAGAAATTGGCCAGCAAGCTGGAAACGGACACCACAAAAATAGGCGATATGGTGCGTAGGTGTGATAAAAAAGGGTAATGTGGCCGCCAACGAGCAACGAGCGAAAAAGCCACGCCCGGTTATCATCACGCTTACCTCTCGCGATGCCCGGAACCAGTGGCTAGCGACAAGGAAAACGCACCACTTGACTAATAAAGACATTGATGTGAACGGGAATAGTCAGCGAGTGTATGTCAATGAAGACCTGTCTAAGTATGTCCGAAGCCTGTTCTGGACAGCAAAAAGTGAACTTAAACATATTTTCAAATAAATCTGGGTCCAAGATGGCAAAGTCCTCGTAAAAACGGATGATCCAGCGGACACCAAAATAAGAACCCTGCGTACCCTGGGGGACATTAACTGCTACGTTACAGGTATATAGGCCGGTGGAGTGTGGGCGTGTCACAATCTATTAAAATGTGATTACAAAAATTATAAAATTCAACGATCAAACATTACACATAAAATCCGACATTCCCACAAGGATATTTAAACAAGAACAACTCATATTTGAACGTGGTTCACCTGAATATAGGCTCACTGAGGAAGCATTTCAATCAGCTGCAGGTACTTATGGGCGGCTGTGCTGGGTGCTTGGATATTATAGCCCTAGCGGAGGTAAACATCTTGGAACACGAATTACCGTTGTACAACTTAGACGGATACGATTTTTATGCCGAACCCAAAGAAACAAGAAAGGGTGGTGGCATTCTGATATATTATAAGAACAAGCTGAACTTCACCGCTACACCAGTTGCCGCCAAGCAACTCCTACTGGAAGGTTCGAGGAAAATACATATAGTAGTGACGTATAGATCTCCGAGTACAAGCAAGCCTGGATTTGTTGAGGAGGTCCATCACTTCCTGTCTACCTTCCCCAAGAATAGCGAGGTGATACTGATTGGCGACACGAATATTGACCTACTTGCCACACCGAGCAGTGTGCGCAGTCTGTATGTAAACAATATGTGTGAACTGGGCTTGAAGTGTGCCATCAAGGACATAACGCGGGAGCAAGTGTATGGAGATATAGTGACTCGGACCTGTATAGATCACGCGTGGGTTCGAACCCGAGCCGCAAAATCAGCGTATGTTTTGTCGTGCGAAATCTCAGATCATTATCTGATCGGTGTGTGCTTACCCTGTGCGAGGACTAATTACACAAAGGATAGCACTAGTATTACGGTGATTAGTGATAAAATAGTCGCAGAAAATTTATCAGAGGTGACATGGGATCATCTAATGAAGGTAAGTGTCCGTTATTTTAGTATGACGAAATGTGTTTAATCTTTTCCAAAATCTATAGTGAAGCCAAAGTGCAAATTAATTTAAATAAAAAAAGACAGTGTAAGCCATGGGTAACCGCGGCACTCAGGGAAATGATGGCTAGTAGAGATAAATTATTTAGGCAATGGAAATGTAATCCTAAGGATATGAACTTGCGATTACAGTATAACAGTTTTAGAAATAAGGTGTATTAATAAAGCTAAAAACGAATATCGAAAACATATACATACACATATACATTCTTAAATGTAATAATAATGTGAAAAAAGTTTGGTCTAAGATTAATGAGTGGACCGGGCAAACAAAAAACAACATTGACCGAGTTATCTTAATGCACTTGGGCAGAACGGATAGTACTGTAAATATTTGCAACAATTTTTCTGACTGCCTTACCCAAGAAGTGTTGAATATAAAGCATGTGTGTAGCCATAAGTTTCTGGAGAGACGTAATGAGAAGTGAAGTGCCTATGAGATTTCAAAAGGCGCAGCCAGGGGATATAGATAAAATTATAGGTGCCCTCAGCTGTGATAAGTCTCAAGGAGTAGATGCAATTAGAATAAAAGAAATTAAATTGTTAAAAAATAAGATTAGCCCAATTATTTCAAATTTTATAAATTTATGTGTTGAACGGGGGTATACCCACATAACCTAAAATCGGCGTTAATAAGACCTATCTATAAGCAGGGGTCACATTGTGATTATTCTAACTACTGGCCTATAGCAATTCTGTCTGTCATAAACAAAATTGTAGAAAAATATATAGTCAATCAACTGAGTACGTTCTTAGAAAAACATAATATTTTAGCGGACACCCAGCACGGTTTCCGAAGGGGGCGTAGTACGGCTACGGAGCTGGGGCTGTTCGCTGATGACGTCAATGAGGGTTTGAACCAGCGGAAGCAGGTGGTGGTAGTATATATAGACTTCCGGAAAGCTTTTGACACCTTGAAACACCACCAGCTGCTTCAGGCTATGGAGGAGTGTGGGGTCGCAGGCTACTAAATAGATGGTTTGCTGCCTACCTCGAAGGTAGAACACTACGAACCCTGGTTGACGGCGTCAGCGGGCAGCCTAGGAGTGTCACATGCGGCGTGCCGACCGGCTCGGTGTTTGGCCCAGTTGGCTATATTATGCAAGTAAACAGTATGTCGAATGTAGTGTTAAATAGCCGTGTCTATATGTATGCCGACGATACTTGCTTATTATATATGGATAGAGATATGACTGTTATAGAAAGTAAATTACAGGAGGACTTCACAAACATTATCAAAAAACCTATTTGTCATAATTACTTCGGGGAAAGAAGGAGATGCTTTTTGGTTCCGCACATCTTTAATACTTTGCCATCAGAAAGTTTAACAAAAAATGTCACAAAAAAAGTGTTTAAAAATAAAAAATAAAACTAGAAACTTTCTTTTCACTTGTATAAGCAAGTAAGATAAAATAAATGTGAGGTACAAAAGTAGATAGTATAAGTACAACACTCATATACACTCTGCATGCTCGGTTTCTGAATGTGTCTTAGCATAGGTATATTTATATACTTATAAATATATATATATATATATATATATATAGCTACTGTGACTATATTATTGTTAAGTAATGGTATCTAATTGTAAAATGTTATAATACAAACTGCTATGCAGTTTGGCGGAGGTAAAGATAAATTGTACTATGTGTATTTTTTCATGAATAAACGATTTCTATTCTATTCTATTCTATTGGGGTCGGCTTTTCAGTCTAACTGCGATTCGGCTGAACTTCAATACTTTCCGTGAAGCGACTGCCATCTGACCTCCACAACCCATGGGCGCTATCGAAGTTCTGTAGTTAGACAGAGATTTTCGACATGTACTCGTACCTATAGAAACTATAAATCACAAAAACTGAAATGCCATCGTTGCTCAGTGGTCAGATCATTCCCCTTGTTAAGAAAAAGCCCCAAAAGGTTCGAGACGAGTTCATTTTTCTGCTTTGAAATACAGAAATATAGGTATTACGATTATCAGGATTGGGCTATTTTCCTATCAGCAATAAAAATACCGTGAAATTGAGATCGGCCTATTAGTAGTAATATTAAAAATTAATTAATTATTGAAACAGTTTTAAAATACGCTGTACCAAATAGTATTTTTTAATGAATTTTAACACAAAAATTGCAGTAATCTAGTGTAGTAATGCCATTACAAGCATTCCACTCAACGTTCCTGTCGATACAGGCAATAATTGGAAACTGAATGAAAATAAATGGTTTGTGAAGCCGTATTTTTAGTGGAATAGTGATAAATGAGTAACATTTTAATTTAAAAGAAATTGGTTAATACCAGTAATTTTCAGAGCTATTACATATTTCAACAAATAAATCAAAGATTTTTGGGTGCTTTATTTTCATTTTAATAGACTTTGTGTGAAAGTTTGAAAGACGTTAAGAGTCCCCCATGGCACAGTGGCATGGCACAGTGATTAAGAACACAGCAGGTAGGTTAGCCTTATTATATGAAAGGGTGGCATTATTAATAGAGGTATGAAGTTACACTGTTATGGACCCCTGCTGATTGACACTATACCGAGCAACATACCTGAGTAGATGCGATGCGTGCGTGGTGCGTGGTGAACTTCCAGTACTGCGTAGACTGAGCAGCGCTACAGTGCTATTATGTTTCCCTACTTGTACTTATTACTTATATACAACTTGTGCCTATATTTTCCACGGCTATACAGTTAATATTTTGAACAGCCTCCCAGTTTTATTACTGCTATAAGTAAAAGGTTTTAAATTTAACAACTTGTAAAAGATTTTAAAACAAAAAACAAATACTTACATTTATAAATCCTAAACCTTAATTTTAAAATGATACGATGAATCATCATCGTATCTTTTTATTGTAATCATACATTGTAGACGAAAATACGTAAGTATACAAGCTCGAAACATTCACTCAAGAATGAGAAACAAAGCTTTTACAATTGGTTCAATATTAAAAAATAATAAACCCGTCTTACAAAGAAAAATACTCGTATCCGGTACCTACGAGTATTTTTCTTTGTAAGACGGGTTTATTTTTTTGTAGCGCTTTATAATGATATCAGGTATATTCGAGTTCAACATGCCCACGAGAGAAATAACTTTTATGTAATCTTCTGACCCTCTTTACAGTTATATTAAACTACATAGTTACGTAAGTACAAAGTTTTGGTTAGAAACCGTAAAGTCTTTCCTGACCTTTGCAATAATGCTTATTAAATATAAACCATAGCATAGTAGCGACAACCAGACCGGGTTTGACCTTAACTTTTCAATCGAAGTTCGATTTATTAGCTATACAATTTGATTTGACAGTCACCTACATATTTGCATTCTTTTTCATCTTTTTTTAAAAACTCCTCCAGGATCCATGGATGATGATTTCGCCAATGTCAAGGTAATGCTTGATTAGTTGATAGTCCCCACGGAAGAACTAGTTATTTATAGCGTCAAATCTGAAACTATTACTGATTCAATTGATGATTAAAAATAAATAAAATAAAGATAATAAGATTGAATACAGTATACGTACATATTTTGGGATTATTTATGTAGTAAACATATTTAAATTATTTATTTTAGTTGTAGGCATCTACCCTATTATTTGAAACTAGCTGATACCCGCGGCATTACCCGCGTGGAATAGTTTCATCGTGATTAACATCCCACTAGAATACATTACATTGGAGGGATAAATAATCTTAAGTACGAGGTAATTTACTTTCTCACTCATACACACAGATAGGTACTTACAGGGTGAATTTATGCAAATCATTTAACAAGAGACCGGCCAAGTGCGTGTCGAGCCACGCATAATATAGGGTTCCCATAATAGTATCCATAATAGGCTCTATAACTCCTAAACTAACAAATTCATCTGGTCGGTTATCGATTTCCTTCAAAGTTCATTTATGCACGAAACTATAAGGGTTCCGAGATTTTTACTACGAACCCTAAAAAGCTTTATTTACTTTACTGCAAAAGCACTTTATAGACTACGAAGAAAAATAGTGAGTGAAGATATTTCAAGGACTAGTAGTCGGGAAGGTATCTTCAAGTTGCGAGCGTGGGTCAGTGCAGCTAGTTCTCAAGAGTTCTGAATCCTTCAGCCAGTGGGTTGTTATCTGAAAACTTTAAAACAACGATGTCTGACTACGTTTATCCTTCAATGCAGTGTTATAATTTTGGTATTTCAAGGGTCTAGTCTATTACGGTTATTAGTCTTATCTATAGGTAGTGATAGGTCATAAAAAAATACACGTCAAAAATTGACACAACAACCGACTTGAAATTACCGAAATGGGACCAAATAATGGTCGGAATGGGACCAAATTGAAATGGACCACTGCGGTAGTGGTAGCTTTTATTTAAAAAAAAAACAAAATCGTTTCACCCAGTCCAGAGATATGAGATATAACAAACATAAAAAAAAAAAAAAAAAAAACATACAGTCGAATTGAGAACCTCCTCCTTTTTGGAAGTCGGTTGAAAATATATGTGAAGACGTAATGCTCAGACAAATATTACATAATAGATACAAATGAGAATTTTTTTCTTAAAAAAAACTAAGAACACAATTATGTATAATTGAGTCACCTAAATCATAATTAAGTTATTATTAGATAATGTAGATTGTACACAGTTTCTTCACTAAATAGTAGTTCTAGTCTAATCAGTTTAGTTACTGCTAAACTTTAAAATTAAATTATTCGTTAATGGCGTTGATGGCGACGTGGTATAAGAATGCGACTGCCATCCCTTAGGTCCTGGGTTCGTTTTCCAGGTAGATTCAAATATTTGTGTGATCTAGAAATATTTGTTTCGGAGTTTGGGCGTTTTCTATGTAGGTATATAGAAATAATCATGTTAGTGTTTCCGCTTTAACTTTACAAATATGGACGCTTCATTTTTCTTTCGATCTTCGTATGGTTGGTACACAGGATACGCGGTGTATCACATATACAGTATCGTGATACAGTATCAAAATACGTCGAAACCACCGATCGTGATACGCGTATCGGATACAAGGTGTATCAAGTTACGCGTTTAGTGCGGATCGGGCTGTATCAGATACGGCGTGTATTGTTAACGGGTATCATCTTGTGTCCAAACTAGCGATCATGATACGCGTTGAGGCCCCGCAAAGGAGATACGATACACAGAAATGCTACAAATGTGGACCCAGCTGTTGTGATACACCGCGAACCATCCTGTGTCGGCTTTTCAGTTGTGAACAAAGGGGATACACGTCGTATCGAACAAGTTTGGACGTGAATGCATTTAAACGCGGTCATTTCTCGTGTTCTACCCGCCATTTCGTGGTTTGTTGTGATAGAGGAGTAAACATTGAAGATGAGCTGGGATAACGAAAGTGTTATAAAAATAAATGACGCCTATAAAAGAAATGAAGTGTTATGGGATCCCAAGCACAAGAATTACTTCAACAAACTGTTGAAGAAAGACGTACGATAACATGGCTGAACCTTTTGGGAACAAAGCCATGTCTGAACCATTCGAGATGGGCAGGTGCAGTGAAAGAAACGCGTTTCAGGAAAAGATACGAAGATCGGAATAAAAATGAAGCGTCCATATTTGTAAAGTTAAAGCCGATACACTAACATGATACAGCATTATTAAGTATGGACGCGTTTTTTACGAAATACGCCTTAATGATACGATATGGACAAAATGAGCGTCCATATTTATGATACAAATACTCGATACGATACGACTGATCGTGATACGTCAAGGTGCTACAAATGTGGACCCAGCTAGTATTCGAAGTTACTGGTGGTTACCCTTTAAAATTGATGTCCGTTATGAAAACAGAAATCGAATATCGAGGCAGGTGACATAAAGTTAGAAACATTGTTCATTTAGGTTACCCAATTGACACTATCATTGCTGCACCTGCTCTAGTTAAGGTACATTTGTGGATAAAGTTGTGAGCATCGCGACTAAGTTGGGAGGGCTCTTGTCACCCGCGCAGTTGTTATCTCAAACAGTCTGCGAACAGCGCAGCGCGACTTGCGACTACACCACTAGCTTTAAGAGAAAGCGAAAATATTAAAAAGTATTCCACTTCTCAACATTTTTGAATTGGAAGGTAGGTCAAACATATAGAGACAGATGCTCGAATCACGGGAATATGTAGAGGAATATTAGGTAAGACTTGGGTTTTGGCTCGCATAGTTGGTCGGCTTTTAGATTAACTCTGGCGCTGGGAAAAAACCTAGGTCCAGACGCTTAATTGCAATACCGGACAACGTTTCCTTATCCCACACCGTGAACTAGTTCGGAATAACTAGTCTGTGCGGGAACTGTCAAGCATAGCCTTGACATTGGCAAAATCATCGATGAACGATGTAGCCACGTAACTGAAGTAAAAGAGAAATATTATATTATACGCTCATATTTTGCCAGTTCTTTAATTGGACAAGAAGACCTGGAAACTTGCGATCATTTTATCAGTGAGAGACTTCTAATAAAACAATGGTAAGTAAAATGTTTACACATTAATTGTTGTTGGTTTGTGTGTGTAATTTGGGTTTTCTATGCAACTTATCAAGAGACAGTAATTAAATCAAACAGATAAGGTCAAGTATTGGTGAATACCTATTTTTGGAACTTAGCATGATCTGAGGTTTCTACCCACATTAGTTATTGTAAAGAATCCTACATCCTACAATGAAATTTGCACGCGTTTACTTATAAGCAAACACGTTCCAACCACGAATTTTGCTGTTCTCTCTGAGACAGTCTTGATAATGCCTCGTTTAGAGGCGAAACAATTGTCGACGTTTTCTTGTCTTTTTGATTCTGCGAAAAATTAATGCTATTATATAATTTAAAAAGTTTTTTCTTAAAACATTTTACTTACCATTGTTTTGTCATGGATTTTCGCCAAGTAACGCCTGTTTCTATCCAATATTTACTTCTAATAATTCAGGGAAAGATACAGGGGAAAAGCAATGTTGGAAGACGAAGAATATCCTGGATAAAGAACCTACGCCAGTGGTACAACCAGAGCACCCGGTCCCTCTTCAGAGCTGCCGTGTCAAAGGTCCAAATTGTCAAATGATCGCCGACCTTCATTGAGAAGATGGCACAAGCAGCACAAGTAAGTTTAATTTAATCGAGTTGAGTACAGATAATAATTTATTTATCGCTTGAACTCATAACTTGAAGCAGCTATTTCAAACGTCTACCTTGTCGCACTTCGAACTGCCTCTTCTTAGCATCTCTACGGCAACTTGCTCTTGTAGTTTTGATAGTTATGGCCAACTACGACTATATTTTCGAATATTATTTGCATACAGTTCCGAAATTATCAGATATATTTTTCAGAAAGTATCCAACATGCAATTAGGTTGGGATTTAGTAAATAACGATGGAGATGGAAATACCATAAGAATCATAATTTTTTTTTAACTAGTGGGGAAATGTGAATAAGGTCTGGAGAAAAACACCGAAAGTTTTATCATCTTGTCAGTCTGCGTAAAGATTAACGGGTCATTAATTACAAACTTTTGGGTTTCATTAATTATTCAGTTCATTTTGAAGGTTACAGAGGTGTCGTGAGCACACGTTCTTAACTTTAAAAAGGCGGACTTAATTATTTTTTGTATTTGAATGTTTCGTGTATCTCATTTCACTTTTCGTTGGTACAAGTTTTCGAAGTTAAGTAAAGAATTTACATCAAAAAAGATTCATCGTCATCATCATCATCATTTTAGCCCATTAACGCCTACTGTTGGTCATAGGCCTTACCCAACGAACGCCACAACATTCGGTCCTGCGCTTTCCGCATCCAGTGGCTTCCCGTGACCTTTACAATGTCGTCAGTCCACCCTTTGGCAGGTCTACCAACGCTGCGTCTCCCAGTACGGACTTTGAAGAGGACTTTTTGGCCTCATAGGTCCTATGAGCGATGTGCCCTACCCATTGCCACTTAAGTTTGGAGACTCTTTGGGCTATATCGATGACTCAGGTCCTCTTTCCGATCTCGTCATTACGAATCAATCGCAAAGTGACATTCCGAGCATTCCATTGTTCTTTGGGCGAAAGTGAGCTTCTGCAAAAGGCGTACCGTCAATGGCCATGTCTCAATTCCGTAGGTCATCGGTGGCAACACACATTGGTCGAAGACCTTGCTTTTAAGGCACTGCGGTATGTTGGACGAAAAGATGTTACATTGCTTCCCGACCGCTGCCCAACCGAGTTAGGTTCGAAGATTAACTTTTTCTCGAAGTTGGACTTTTTGGACAAAAAGATTAGCGGTACCATTTTAGAACTTGAAAAATGAACTTTAAACAACATTAATCTTTTTTAAATAAACTTCTAAGTAATGAAAATTTTAAAAGTTCATGTGGAATTGACGAGCAATGCGGTTCAGTCAAATATTATTACTCATCGTTAAATCCTCATACTGTGGTACATGCCAGACAGTGATAGTATTGATTACTTAGGGTTTGAAACTTTTATTGATATTATAATTTATTTCATTAAAATTTAATGTCAGTTTGAAGGAAATAAATTTGGAAGTCGTAAATCTACTCTAATGATTTAATCCAAACGGAAAACTGAATATAAAAACCGTCCAAAGAGCGAGTCTGAAGTCTCGCAAGAAGGGTTCCGTACCATTATCTACATATAAAAACTTTGAAGGTCCTTCAAAGAGGTATTTAGGGACCAAAATACGGAAAATATACTTATTTTGTTTTGTTTTTTACTATTTGTTGACATAGTGACCAAAGAAATACATATAAATAACATCAAGAAAAAGTTTCATGTGTCTAACTATCGCGGTTCATGAGATACAGTCTGTTAACAGACGGACGAATAGCGAAGTCTTACTAATAGGGTAGGTACCGTTTTAACCTTTGGGTAAGGCACCCTAAAAATGAGAGTTCTAATATACAAAATTATGTTGTATCAGTAATGGAGACTCACAGATGTTGTTGTTTAATTAAAACATTGGAGCAACATTATCCAACCCTTCAACAATAATCTCTTCTCGTAAGCTGTCAGTAAACTTTTCGAATAGCGTCGGTTTCATGGGTAAAATTTATGATATTCAATACACTAATCGTTTGTGTAGTATGGTCGTAGCTCGATACCGTCCAATTAACACTTCGCTACCTGTGAAAATCCGTCGTTAAAATATTTCATGGTTCTCCGGCAAATAAGTATCTCTATGCAGATGAATATTAATTATCAGAATTTGAATTGCCTGGGAAAATACACATTATCATCACAGCCAATTTGACGCCAACTGCTGGGCACAGGCTTCCCACAAAGAGGGGGAAATTTAACCTATATTTACCACACTGGCCAGACGGGTTGGTATAGGATTTTGAGTCGAGGCACATACTCGTACTTTGATAAACATACATTTATATATTTTTACTAAATATACATAGAAAATACCCAATCTCCAAAAGAAACATTTAATGTTCTGACTCACACAAATATTTGATTCGACCCGGGAATCGAACCCGATACTCCGGAGTCGAAAGCTGATGCACGATTACCGACCACGCCACTGAAGCAGTGATTTTTCCGTTAATCGATAGGTGCACCACTTAAAGGTGAGATTATAACTTAGGTTTCTAAGATCTTAGTGGACTAATTCAAAAGTGATAGTCTGTTAAATAATAAATTATGTAAAATAAAAAAAAATGGGGTCTTTTATTCGTTATATTTCAATATTTGAGAAATATAGCGTTTGTCGTAATGGTTTTATAAATATTTTAAAGGCTCGTCGTGTTCGTAGTGACTTGTAAGAAGTTTAAGCGACTCTCTATCGTGCCTTGCAACTGGTATTCTTAACCGGTACCACAGAATAGGGAATACGGTACTCAGTGAGTACGTATTACACACTACCAGTTACAAACAAGCTGCAATAGAAGGACTAATAAATAAATAAAAAGCTTTTTATTTCCTTCTATTATTTATATTCAGTCACCTTCTTTCAAATCTTTTAAACTATTTAAAAGAGATTCAATAGGTGCGGTTTGTCACAATATACCTATTTATTTAGTATTTGAAGAGGCAGGTTGGTTTCTCATGCAATACCGGGATGGGTTGCTAGTGAAAAACATTACTTAATTTTTAACGGCAACATGAATAACATTTTCTGTGTTGTCGCATAAGCTTACTTTTTTGCTACCCCGCCCCAAAATCCCAAACTTTTAATTGACCAGCTTAAGAGATTGAATAAAAATCAAAAACCCTTTTAGCTTAATTAAGTGAAACAAAACGGCCATAGTTTGTTCAATATTTTCTATTTAAGAACAGACGTAAATAAATGTACTTATCGAAATTAAAGGGATGAATCATTCAGTCATTTTCTATGTGATTTGAATAAATAAACTTATAATTAATACCTACTATAATAAAATAGTAGAAATCGTGTACATTTTCAAAATTAACATCAAATGAGGGTTCTCGATTTAAAAAGACTAGAACAAAAAGAATAGAAATACATGATGACCGAACTAACTTGTACACTATTCCTTCTATTAAATTTATTGGATTTATTTTTTAATTTAGTTCACTGTCTCAAAACACCTTTGATAATGCTGAAAAGCGAAACCGGTCGGTAAAAATAAATCAAATAAAGTTGTGGAATAGTGTACAAGTGTGTTTGTTCATCATGTATTACTACTTATAGGATCCACCAAGTGCCAACAATCGAAAGAATAAACTATATAAACTACAAAAGAATAATAAATAATATACACGAGTACCTATATATAATAATAAATAAATATTTTTTGGACATTTTCACACAACGTCATCTAGCTCAAATTAAGCTAATATAAGCTTGTGCTATGGGATCTAGACGGCTGATAAACATACTTATACGTAGGTCACACTATAAGTTTTGCGTAACTTAAAAAAACAACATGTTAAAACCAAAATATTATGTTTATTGCTTTTCAAAATACTCTACTTTACATTTTAAACATTTTTTCATGCGATCTAACCATTTTTTAAACAGGAGGACCACAGATCTAAAGGCATGTTTTCTACGTGCTGATTGAACGCTATCACTGCCTCTGCGGAGTTGGTAAAAGTGAAACCTCTCATCAAATCTTTGATTTTGGGGAAAATACAGAAATCACAGGGTGCTAGGTCGGGGCTATGCGCAGGATGGGTGACGAGTTGTACTTCTTCGGAAGCTAAAAATGACTATGTTGGTTGGCCGTGTGTGAAGAAGCGTTGCCATGATGTAGGAGAACGCGACTTTTGGGTCGTCTTTCGCGAACTTTTTCTAACTCTGGGTAAACAAATGGTAGAATACCACTTGGCATTAACACTCTTTTGATCTTCAAGTGAAATTGTACAGATGGGACCCGTAGCTGAGAAAAAAAAGCGATCTGTTTTTTACCAACGTTTCTCACCTGCCTCTGCGATTTGTTCGCCATAAGTCTAGGTCGACCCTTACTAGCTTGTCCATTCACACTCATTTCATATATCGGTTTTGTCAGTCTCCTATCATCCATTCTCTCTACATGACCGAACCATCTAAGCATCCCTTTTTCTATCTTGGTCACTACATCTTCTGTCACACCACAACGTTCCCATATCACGCTGTTCCTAACTTTATCCACGAAATTATTGAACATCAGGTTTGTCTTGAAAGTATTATAATTTTATTAGAAAAAATAGACTGGTACAACACACTATTACAAAGATTGTTCAAACTTCCTGAAACCTGCAATAGCAATAATTCACATTACCTCGATAGCAGACCACGCTACCTAAATTATAGAATAATCGTTAAAGGTATGAACCGTAAAACGATTTGGGTACGAAATGGGTCCAGTGCGGTACGTTTAAGAAAAGATTAATTTTGTTTGCCCATGAATATTTATGGCAGGTAACCCAACCATGCAAACCGTTGATCCCGGATGTGCTCCTTTATAAACTTGATATTGGATTATCCCCTTAAGTTAAAAATGCATTTAAAAAACAATGGGGTAAGATGTTGAATTTTTATATAATTATACTAATTTCGCTAAATAGAAGACATTACAAACGTCGACATATGTTTCACCTACTCACGAGGCATTCTCAAGACTGTCTCAAAGAGAACAGAAAAAATGCATTTGTAAAGATTTTTGACTTTTCCAACACTGTCATATTCACTTACTTACTTCAATACTTACTTATTGAATACGGGTGTTATACTTTTACAAGCTTTTATATATTTTTTTTTACTTTCACCTATCCCAATGTCCGTGTGTAATCAAATCTTGTAAGTTAAATTTAACACACTTCCCGGTTTCCGATTGAGCTGAAATCTTGCCCGCATATGTAAGTCGCATGACAATGCGAGGTCACACTATAAGTTTTGCGTAACTTAAAAAAACAACATGTTAAAACCAAAATATTATGTTTATTGCTTTTCAAAATACTCTCCTTTACATTTTAAACATTTTTTCATGCGATCGAACCATTTTTTAAAACAGGAGGACCACAGATCTGAAGGCATGTTTTCTACGTGCTGATTGAACGCTATCACTGCCTCTTCGGAGTTGGTAAAAATGAAACCTCTCATCAAATCTTTGATTTTGGGGAAAATACAGAAATTACAGGGTGCTCGGTCGGGGCTATGCGCAGGATGGGTGACGAGTTGTACTTTTTCGGAAGCTAAAAATGACTTTGTTTTGTTGGTTGTGTGTGAAGAAGCGTTGTCATGATGTAGGAGAACGCGGCTTTTGGGTCGTCTTTCGCGAACTTTTTCTAACACCCTGGGTAAACAAATGGTAGAATACCACTCGGCATTAACACTCTTTTGATCTTCAAGTGGAATTGTACAGATGGGACTCGTAGCTGAGAAAAAAAACGCGATAATTTTTTTACCAACGTTTCTCGCCTACCTCACTGAGACCACCTCACAAGATTGCTGTTTTTTTTTCGGGTTCGAAACAATAAATTCACGTTTCATGTCCTGTAACAATGTCATAAACAGCATTAGAATATCCGTGGTCGTACTTCAGTAGCATCTGTGAGCACCATTCCACGCGAGCCCGCTTTTGCTCCGCTGTCAGTTCATGAGGGATCCAACGACAACATAGTTTCCGAACTTTCAATTCTTCGTGTAAAATTTTCTGGATTTGATTCATACTAATCCCCAATAGTCCTCAAATTGTCTCATAGGTAATCCGCGGGTTTTCTTCAATTAACCGCTTAACAGTAGCTACATTATTTTCGTTGACGGCAGTCTTATAAAGAAACTTGACCTCTCTCAAGATCCGTCGCCTCACGGTGTTCAAACAAGATGCTTCTCTCCCAAAAACATTTTGAAAACGAGCGGCACAGTCTTGCGGAGAGAGAGAACTTTTAAAATCATAAAATATCATCGCTCTAAAATCTTTTCGACTTAATTCCATTTTCGTTGCATACGTAGAACTTTGATGTGTGATAAAAAACAATTAACAAATATTTCCCGCCAATTGTTTTTTTAAAGGTTGCAACGTTTAAATAAAATATAACATTCGAAATTCAAATAGTTCCGATTAGCTAGAAGTGCAAAACTTTTAGTGTGCCCCATGTATTATTATTATATCGTTTATTCATTTTTATTATTATCATATGATACACTAGCAGCTTAGAGCTGATGCGTGTATATCACTGCACTTGTGTTTTTAGTTCGACAGATATATGTCCAATCTATTTTTAAAAATGTTTTTATTAGGTGCACTTATCACACTTTCGGGCAAGGAGTTCCACATATGCACGACACGGGTTGGCAAAAAGTGATACATAGGGTTGCTGTTACACTGAGGTTTGAATAATTTCATGGAGTGGCCACTGAGTTGTTTGTTTGAGTTCATGGTAAACTTGTTGTCGATATTTGGTATGTTGTAGTGCTTGTTAAGTATTTTATGTTTCTATGAGGTCTCCTCTCGCCCTTCTCTGTTCCAGTGTGGTCAGGTTCAGTTCTTGAAGGCGTACCTCGTAAGACATATTTTTCATAGACGTCACCATTTTAGTTGCTCTTCTTTGGACCCTTTCTAGCAGTAAAATGTCGTTTTTGAAATACGGACTCCAAATTTGGAAGGCGTATTCTAGCAGAGGTCTAAGGTATGTTTTGTAGATGTTGAGAAACAACTCTCTGGTCATGACATTAACGTTTTTCTAATCATGTACAACATTGAGTTGGCCTTTTTGGTAATAGTTATAATGTGCTCATCCCACTTAAGGTTATGTGTGATAACAACACCGAGGTCTCTTTGGGAGTCTACTGCTTGCAATGTCACAGATTCAAGCGTATACTTGTGTTTGGGATTATTGCTACCTTTATGCAAAACAGTACACTTGTTTTTGTTTAGTGTGATCAGCCATTCCTTGGTCCACTGCACTATCCGGTCTAGGTCTTGCTGAATAATGTTTTGAGAGACAAGTGGGTTTCCCATTATTTTGGTGTCATCTGCGAACTATACATGCAATTGTGATGATAAAAGCTTGATTTAAAAAAATATTATTTCAATATTTTTTTTAGAAAAGGCCCCCTAACGTGTGAAAACCTTGTGTTGCCTTCCTTAAATTGGAAAGGGAACATAGAACGCGTGCAACCGACTCGGTGTAGGTACATAAGACAGTCACACATCAACAGATGTACCTACGGAAGCGAACCACTAGGTACTACGGCTGCCGCGCGCTCCTTCATGCCGCGCCTCATGCCCTACCGCCACCAAGTTGACTCACTCTTAGGATTTATTCCACCTATGTTTCTATCAGTCTCTTTGAAAAGTAAGACGTGAATACAAGTCTTCAAGTATAAAATATTAAGATAGAAATTATAAACAGATCACAAAAACAGATGTCATCGGCAGGACTCTAACCCACGACCGTTCCCTTACAGGGGAATGCTCTGACCACAGAGCTACGATGACCAATACCAACAACATTCAATTTTTGCTTCATATCATAATTTCTACATCGCGCTATTACGGTTAGTTGGCTCCATCTACCGGAACTCTGATTCTCGGATTTCTATCTTAATATTTTAAGACTAGTTTAAGCAAACTCATTGCTTTAAAATACAAAACTATATTCAAGTATTATGCTCAGAAAGTTCGTATTTTTTACATAGAGAAATTTGATATTTGTCAGGCTTTAAGAAGCTTTTATTACCATTAAATGCCAGGGGAGCCAGAAAGATGAATGGCATTCCTTTTACGCGCTGCAATTATTAATATACGCCGTTAATGTCAAAATATGAAATGTTTTATATGAAAGATCAGGCGTACAAATGTTTGCTATTCAATGCGAATGCGAAAGGTTTGCTTATTAATTGGATTGTGGTCCCGCGTACATGGACTGACGATGGAAAAACACTCCCGAAGTGAATTGCTCTTAATTCGTAACCTGACTTCCGATAAAATATTGTTCCGTAAACGGACACTGAATATTAAACAAAATAATATGGTCAAGCTACTGTTTACTTAATTATGTACAAAAAATATTTATACTACAAAATGTCATTTAAAACATCCTCCGCGTCATTGCTGACTGGGAAGGTTCGCAGAATGCTGACTGTGTTCCCACTTTCGTTAGCGATACTCATTCTTTGGGCGAGAAATAAGCCAGCCTTCTGGTCCTGAGAAGCATCGGTTAAGCGTTTAGCAATGTCTCTATAAAGGCGGCGTGCTTGGACCCCATGACCCCAGTGTTTCAACCCCAAATGGGTCAAATATGTAATCACCTGCTAGATTGGCATATTTACGCCGTTTGAGGGCTTACTTTTACACAATCATTCAACATGTGGGTATTGATAGACTAAGTACTTGTTTCTATTTCTAATTACTTCCCTATATCTACTTTTAATTCATACATTTTACATCAAGACATTCTAATTAGATACATATTCATACAAAGCTTTACTTATTGATTTCACGTTAATTAATACGTATTTGCTCGTTATATTTGCTTAAGCATAGATATGATAAAAATGGTTATTAGGTAATTTCCTTTCATAAATATTTTGTGCTAATTAGTAATTTATTGGATGAGGATGGGGAGTAGAGACGTCAGACCTCTCGTGTGCTGTTCAATCTTAACTTAAGTTCATGGGACGGAAAAATCACGCCATTTTGTCATAGTAAAGTCTCCGTATTGTGTGTAGACAATATGGAGACTTTAGGCTAGGTACTAAACATGTGATTATATAATCTTTGCTAGGTACCTATACGCGGTGCGTTTTAAGAAATCTGTTGGATTCTATGGGGTATCACACGCTACTGTTGCGCACCAAATATGCTGCCTGA
Organism: Nudaria mundana; assembly: GCA_963556515.1. NCBI lineage: Eukaryota > Metazoa > Arthropoda > Insecta > Lepidoptera > Erebidae > Nudaria > Nudaria mundana. The sequence goes on from OY748290.1 coordinate 10,273,815, forward strand.
GACTCGAGTGGAAAGTTTTGCCACAATTAGTACAATAAAATTCTGTCGAATATTTTTTGAAATTAATATATTACTTATAGACTTTTATATAATGTAGATTAATGAATATGATTGTGTATTTTTTGAGCAAACGGAACTTGATAACTCTTTTTTATAATATTATAATATGAGTCACAAAAGCGAAACCTCCGGTTGTTCCGTTTCTCAACCAACAGACCAAGGCACCACAATAACTATCGTTTGCATTTATATAATATAAATATGTACTGATAATGGATATTATCAGTATCGCGACTCAGGATATCCTTTTTACAGAGGCGCCATATATCGCAGTTGATACTTTATTACCGAAACGAAAATCTTGGAAATCAACTGAAGAACTGACACAATAATGTTCTATGTTGTGTACAATAAAGTGTATTTGATTTGATTTGATTTGATTATAATCGACATCGCTATTTTGCCCTACTACGAGTATAAAAATGAACGTAAAGTTGGGAGAAAGTTCGTGCCACGTTCACAAGCAAACGAAATTAGGGGTGCATGAGATATTTATATCTTCCTGTGCACACGAAGCCACTTTCAGGATATAAAAGCTAACAAAACGTTGGCACCTTATACATCTATATATTTAATACGACAATGTGTCTGTCTGTCCGTCCGTCGCGTTTTTCAATTATAATTAATAATACATACATTTGCATAAAATATTAAAATATTCTTTTTTTTTATATTTGAGGCGATACAAAGTTCGCCGGGATAACTAGTATTACTTAAACTAGGAAGGTACCTATATCTACAATAATAAAACATTACCTTTAAATAATCTGTCTAAACTTAGCACATTTTATAACAAAACTGAGTGTGAGCGATATACTTACATGAGACACAAAATTTTTTTGTATGTGTAAACGCCAATCTCCGTAGTTACTGCACGGATTTTTATACGGTTTTCCCTTAACTCAATTCAAGGCAACATAAATATCCTCTATTCCACAAAGTTCAACTGGAAGTTCAACCAGTTGAACTAATTGGAAAAAAAATTCTACTTATTTCAACTTTGTAATTTATTTTGAAAGTTGAAATTTCGGGACTAAATTGATCCAATTAGTTCCACTTTATAATAAAAATAACATGTATAACCGTGTAATGGATAAACAATAATACTAACTCTAGGAATAATATTCTTAAGTAATTATTCAAATATATATTACCTACATTTTTTACAAAATACAAATTTAATTCTTTATTTACCTATTTTAAAAAAGTAACAGCAATCTTAAGAAATGAAACTCAATTTTTTTATTATTATCTTATGCCTTTATATTATGGTCAGTCTCTCTAATCTTGAAGGCTCTTATGTTGTTATGTACTCCTGGTACATTTCATTTCAATGTCATCAAATATTAAGCACGATCTAAGGTGAACGGTTTCTGAACAATACTTCTTCGAACACATTTTGAATAAACCAAACTGAGCCAAATAAGAGTTGGCGAGTACTCTTTTGTAGTTCTGTACTCCTAGTACTTTTGTTGTTTGTGTATCTGAGTTAAGGGACCCAAGCGGCTCTGGTGAGCGCATGAAGGTGATTTTCCACCAGAGTGGCGAAACGAGTGAAGTCCACGTGTAGTGGCCCAGTCCTCAAGTAATCTACCCCTGCCATTGGTTACACGGGAGCCCCACGCCATAGACCGGGCGTTAAAGTCTCCCAGGAGAAGGACAGGGCGAGGACGACACGCAGTGAAGACGACGTCGAGCTCAGTGAGCCATAGCTCATACTGAGCGTCGTTAATGTTGTTCGGCGAGATGTATGCGGATCAGGGCGCGCGGCAGCAACACCCCCGCTTAATTCAGCGAACGGGCGAGATTTTGGCCTCCAAGCGGCGCAGGAACGGCTGCCGACCCGATTGTCCGCCGTCTTGCCCTCCGCCTCGCATCTGTAGCAGCGAGGCGGTGCGTCACAGGCATTGGACTTGTGACCGGCCGGCTGCAGCGGAAGCACCGATCACCCACGGTGTCTTCCACGACCCCCTCGTGCAATGGGGTCAGCTGCCGGATATGGGCCGGAGCATTAACAACTCCTCTGCCGTGGCAGGGGTGTTGTCATCTACTCCGTCGCCCAGAGTGCACCGGCCCCCCAACTTCCGTTCCACATAGGAAATACCCGTAGGGACAAAGAAGCCGCAGGGCACGCGTGGAGGTTCCCGACCTCGCACCCCGGTGGAAACAGTGTGGATTGACGAGAATATGCGAGGCGTGCAAACAACAAAAGTACATAACTACAAAAGAGTACTCGCCAACTCTTATTTCGCTCAGTTTGGTTTATTCCAAATGTGTTCGAAGAAGTTTTGTTCAGAAACCGTTCACCTTTGATCGTACTTAATATTTGATGACATTGAAATCAAATGTACCAGGAATACATAACAACATAAGAGCCTTCAAGATTAGAGAGACTGACCATAATATAAAGGCATAAGATAATAATAAAAAATTGAGTTTCATTTCTTAAGATTGCTGTTACTTTTTTAAAGTAGGTAAATAAAGAATTAGATTTGTATTTTTAAAAAAATGTAGGTAATATATATTTGAATAATTACTTAAGAATATTATTCCTAGAGTTAGTATTATTGTTTATCCATTACACGGTTATACATGTTATTTTTATTATAAAGTTGAACTAATTGGATCAATTTAGTCCCGAAATTTCAACTTTCAAAATAAATTACAAAGTTGAAATATAGGATTTGTTTCATCAAAATTGGATGAAAGGTGTAATTTATGTTCAAACATAAATTACACATCAAATAAATTGAAGTGTTTGTCTACTTATAAATAGAAGGTTTCGCACCATCAGGTACTAATAAAATTAGGCTTGTCTGTACTAATAAAAAAGAAAATTTTAGAAATGTTATGTATTTAATCTATAGTATAAATTTATAGGCTTATAGGTTTATGTTATGTTTAGTTTAGTGGCATGAGGTCAGTGAGCAGCAATACTGCGAGTATAAGTACCTTAGCTTTGTTTTTTTTTTTTTAGTTCGGCGGTCTAGGGCCGCTGCCGCTCTAACGTCCGTTGCCGGGCGTCTCTGGTTACAAGCAGAACGTATTTCCAGTGGCGCCCGGCGGACTTTGACCACCTCTGTGGTCTCTGCGGGGGTTGGGTCGGGATGAGAATCCCGCGTCGTTGGGGTAGGGTTTTATCCCGCGTCAGTGAGTGAATCTGGTTGCGGGCTATGGGGCAAAGGCCCCGCAGCACGCAACCCTTCTAGCCTGCTTCTGTAAGGACGACGGGTGGCGATCCCGCCGTCCTCAGACCCCGATCATGGAGGTCGATGGTCTTCGGCGTAGATGAGTCTGCGGCGGCCTCGCCGCTGACTACGGAACTCGGGAGGGTACGCTCCCTCTCCCTCTCGGCCGCCTCCTTCGCGAGCACGACTTGCTCGCAGAAGGTAAGTACCTTAGCTTAGATTAACCCATGCATTCTACTGCAACCACCGCTCGTGCCCGTGAATTTTCACACAAATCCGAATTGAATTTAATCTTGTTTTGGACGCTTGTTTCTTTATGTCTTATTTTGTATTAAGTATTTTTTCGTGTAGTGTTATCAACCCGTATAAAATATGTACTGTCTGTAAACAATAAATTGTTAAACCATATGGTTTTACATACGTAAGTACCACACCATCTCTATCCCCGAAGTTGTAAACAAGGGAGTTAGATAATAGGTACTCAACATTTCGATAGTCACCTGGTCAGTCCCACGTAATAGGGGACAAGTCTATTATCGTTTCCAGGCACTTTGAATAATTTAACAAAGTTATACTTAATTCAAAACTGGACGTATAATATAGGTTATTCTGCCAGCCCCACAAAATGCTCATCACTACATAATATTAAAACAAAGTCCTCCGCAGCGTCTGTCTGTTCGCGATAAACTCAAAAACTACTGCACCGATTTTCATGCTGCTTTTATTAACGGATAGAGTGGTTCTCGAGGAAGGTTTTAGTATATAATGTGCCACGGGTGAAGCCGTGGGCTTCCGCTAGTTATAGATAAATCAATTTCATAGTTGACACAGTTTCCATTGAAAGTTCAACCAAAATAGTATAAATTGATTTGGTCATATGGTTCTGAAATTTGCCAATAAACCGGTAACTCCATTTATTGATAGAATTAGGTAATTAAATCCGGGAACCTGTAATTTGATTGGCGAATGGAATTAGGCGAATAGCCACCCAATATTAAATTTTGATTCGTTGTTTGAATTGAATAGGCTCTGCTACGGAACAGATTTAGAAAATTCTTTCACTGACATGTAGCTATATTTATTATGCCCGAGTAACATCTATAGGCTACTTTTTATTCCAGTAATAATTATGTTCCCACGGGAATTGGGAATTAGGAAACTGTATCACAATCAAACCCAAAGCTTATATTGGGAAAACCGCATCATAATCCAATACTTCGGACTAAAGCGTGTATATAGCAAACAATAATGAAAGAAAAATAGTTTTTGCGTTTTATTGAGCAGAGCGAAGCGGAGCTCAATCTTAGGCGACAAGTGTAAATCGTTTGTGTGCCAACTCCTCCGAAACGGCTCGACCGATTTTTACCAAATTTGGCATACTGGTCGACATCATACCCGGGAGTGCATATCTCTGAAATCATAAAAATAGAGCTGACCACAGAGGAATAATCACCGAACAGGAAAAACCAGATGATTAAATGGTTGCCATGGAAACGCGTGCGTCAACAATGAAAATAGAATTTAACATTTGCTCCGCTCAACATTTGCAATTAGCAGCATGCATTTTTTACCTAGTTTAGTTAGTTTTACAAGTATACATATGTGACACAAGGTTTCTATTGTTTTAAGGTGGAAGATGGACACACATTGAAGCCGATATAGATACTCGTATTATAGAGCCGATAGCGTTCCAACACAGTACCGGCACAGTTCAGTACGTATCTATTTATATAATCTTATATATTCTATTTTGTTCCGTTTCCGGCACTATAACTGTAAACATTGTTGTGATATTCTCCGACAGAAATAAGTTTAACAAAATAGTAAACACAATCTATGGACTATAAACCCCGTATCAAACAATATTAGAACCATTGGGAAGTGTTTGTAAATAATCAGTGACGAGAGATTAATGGTATTTATCGTAAAAACACAAGCACAAAATCAACGATTCGAGGTTAAGGTACTTCAACTTTTTATCATCTACCCACACACAACTCATAAGTGACTCTTGTTACTTTAACATAAACGAATCTGACATCTTTGACGGTGACAACTGACTTCTACCATTTTCTACTAATTATCACGTTCCGTTTTGCACAATATTACACAAGATTGTACAATGGAAGCTCAGTGTCAAATGTTATTCGACAAAATGAAAATCTAGATGGAGAATCAAAATGCGGAATTGAAGTCCTCTATCACTAAAAACATTATGGACAAGATTGATGAAAAGTTATTACCTATTGTCGAAGAAAATAAAAACTTAAAAACTAAAGTAGAAAAATTGGAAAGGGAGATAGAACACTTTAAGAGAGTAGAAAAACATAATAATATTGTAATTTTCGGCTTGGAAGAAAGAGAAAAATGTTCATATGACTTAATAGAAAATCTAAAGGAAATTTTCAAACAGGATTTAAATATTGTTATGCAAGAGTACGAAGTCAACAAAATTTATCGCCTTGGAAAAAAGATAGAGAGTATTAAACCAAGACCAGTATTGTGTTCCTTTGTAAATAACTGGAAAAAAACGAAATTATGAAAAATAAAAAGAACCTAAAAGTAATCTACATTTCTGAGGATTACTCTAAGGAAGTATTAGAAAAAAGGAAAGAGTTGCAAGCAAACTTAATTGAAGAGAGAAACAAGGGCAATACGGCATACTTGAAATATGATAAAATAATAATTAAAGAGAATAACAATAGTCAGTAGAGAAGGAAGGCTTCGTCTACCTGGTGTGATTTGGTGGCGGGCGTTCCTCAGGGTGGTGTGCTCTCTCCTCTTCTCTTTTCCGTTTTTATAAATGCCATCACTAGGATCCTGTCTTCAAATTATCATCTCTATGCGGACCACTTGCAGCTATATCGTCATTTTAAGGTCGACGAAATTGACGATGCTGTTGCTGCCCTAAATAGTGACCTCGAGAACATTAATGATTGGGCTAAATCCTTTGGATTGCTTGTCAATCCAAGCAAATCTCAGGCACTGGTTGTTGGTGGCCGGTATATGCTCGGCCTCTTGGACTTGAACTCATTGCCACAAATTATCTTCGATACGAAGCCGATTGAGTATTCCCAAAGTGCGCGACATCTAGGATTATATATAGATTCTCACCTTTCCTGGGACGTGCATATCGCAGAGGTAAGTAGGAGGGTGTACTGCTCATTTCAATCTCTCAAAGCTCTTCAGAGTCTCTTACCTTTCCAAACTAAAGTTACTCTTGTACATTCTCTTCTTCTATCACTGTTAGACTATGCTGATGTCTGTTTCTTGGATGCATCGGATATGATCATGTATCGGAGTTCCGGCATAGATTGGGGTGGCTTCCGATTCGGCAGCGTCGTAATGCTCACATTCTGTCTCTCTTATATACCATTCTTCACAATCCTAATGCTCCTACCTATCTGCGTGAACGCTTTGAGTATTTGGTGCCTAAAGACAGAGAATGTCGTGTCTCTTCTTCCCTTCTCCTTCGAACTCCTGCTCATTCCTCTAGTTGCTATGACCAATCCTTCACTATTCAAGCTGTCAGACTGTGGAACTTCCTACCACACGATATACGTGCGAGCCGTTCGTTGGACATTTTCAGGAAACGAGTTCGGGAACACTTCCTATCCAACTGATATTTTCCTACCATCTTATTAGTTTATTTTTATAAAATTAATTATACACATTTATTTTTGTTTGTATGGTGTACCAATCCATTCTCTTTAAGTATGTTTATTTTTATGTATTTATTTAGTAAGATTGTAACTTACTAAAGTCTTGTTGTGTTGTACTCTCTAAGTTATGTAACGCGGTGTTTGCTTCTCTTCTCTCTAAAATCTGTACCTATCCTATTTAACTCTGAGTCTGCTGGAAGATAAGTCATCCATTGACTTAAGCACGCCTTTGTGCATAGTGTGTTATTGTTGTTGTAATAATGTATGATGTTTAATATGATGTACAATAAAGAATAAAAAAAAAAAAAAAAAAGGAAAAGGGAAACATCGACTTCGCCCTCGTCGTATAATAATCCGCCAAAAAAGCAACAAACCCAAAATAGTATCAAATCAAACAGAACAAATGCTTTTGACATAATGCGATCCAAATCCGGCTCTCTTCCAAGTACACCTAAATCTAACGAAAACCAATAGCAACTAAAGAACGGTAAACGGAGACTAAAACCAACCAACCAACTAAGTTTTAAAAAGGAAACAAAAAACCGCCAAGCTCCTCCAAGCCGACTGGTCCTCGTGGGGGAAAGAGACCACAACCCTCCAACATTAGAAAATAAATACAAACAAAAACCAATAATATACATAGCATCAGTCAATGTACTAACCCTGAAAAACGAAGAAAATCTAACAGAACTAACTTACGCACTAAAACATTGTAGGCCTGAGTGAAGTGAGAAGAATGGGTGAAAGTATTACTTCTTATCCAGAATACTTACTGTACCACTTAGGGGAGACACAAGGACACCATGGGGTAGGATTTATTATCAAGTAACATTTAAAGAACCATGTTGAAGAATTCGGATCTCATAGCGCATAGCGATCATGAACGTGAAGCTACCAGGATACAAGGACCCCTGGTCTATTGTACAGGTATATTCACCTACAGAAAAATCCAGTTTAGAAACGATTAATACCTTCTACCATAATCTAAATGAAGCGATTCAAGAACACACCCAAAAAATCTTATCGTAATGGGAGACTTTAATGGCTAAATTGGAGCAAGACGCCCAGGAGAAAATACAATACTAGAAAACCGCCTAACAATCATAAATACTATGTTTAAGAAAAACAGAAAGAATACGTGGACCTGGGTTTCACCGGATAGTAAAATAAAAAATGAAATTGATTTTATTCTGACCAACAGAACTAATTACTTCACCAACTTTTCTGTCATTAAAAGATTTAACTTTAACACCAAACAACAGACTAATAACAACTGAACTAAAAACTAAACAACCAAAGAAACCTAGGCCAAGACAAGATATAAAAAACTAGAAACTCAGCAAACAACAGATAGAACAAATAACAATCACCCTCGAAGACGAATTGGCTGACTTCAAAGAGAAGATAACGAAACTAGGAACACAAGAAAAATATGATTATATAGAGAATATTATCAAAAACAAGACAAAACACATAGCAACTACTAAATCTGAAACAAAACAAAGGCTATCGACAGCTAATATACAATTACTAGAAGAACGAAATCACCTTCTCAGCGCAAGAAATACTAATGATAGAAGAAAGAAACTAGCCAAAATTAGCAAAGAAATCAAAGAAAGCATAAGGAAAGATAGGAAACAATGGAGGATGGAAACGATAGAAAAGTATAATATATAATCATAACGGGTGGGACTAAAAAAGCGCTCAAGGATTTGACAAACACAAGGAACTGGATTGTAAAAGTAAAAGATGATCAAGGACAATGGAATCACCAAAGAACAGACATATTAGAAACAGCTACATTATACTACAAAAATCTTTACGGAAACAATGCTACGCGAGGCGAAATCGAACTAGAAGAAACATCGAACATTCCCAGCATTCTTCATAGTGAAGTCAGACATGCTATTAGTACCCAAAAAGAAGAGAAGGCACCCGGACCCGATGGTATAAGCAACGAAATTCTGAGACAAAGCAAAGAGATCCTGATACCCGTCCTTAGATATGTTCAATGATATCATAAACACCGAAACTATTCCCCAACAATGGATAGAATCAAACATCATTCTACTGCATAAGAAAGGGGACAAATATGATATAGGAAATTATCGCCCTATCAGCCTTATGTCCAACATATACAAAATTTTCGCTAAGATCGTCTTAAAACGGTTTGAAAAGACCCTAGATGAACACCAACTGATCGAGCAAGCAGGATTTCGCAAAGACTATTCGGTACTCGACCACATACATGTAGTGCGTCAAGTCTTAGAGAAGTATAACGAATACCAGTTAACATACTACATCGCATTTGTTGATTACAGCAAAGCATTTGATTCTCTACTACACGATAAAATATGCGAGGCGCTACTAGAACAAGGGATTGAACACAAATACATTCGATTAATAAAAAGCATATACAACCGCAGTACAGCTTGCATTCAGCTAGAGAGAAAAAGCTCTTCTTTCAGAGTAGAGAATGGCGTCAGACAGGGAGATCCCCTATCTCCAAAGCTGTTTTCCGCGGTACTTGAGTCAATCTTCAGAAGACTTAATTGGGAACATCTCGGCATTCGCCGATGATATAGTGCTACTGGCAAAAACATCAGATGAATTGACTAAAATGCTAAAAGAACTTGCGATTGAAAGTGGAAGAGTAGGACTGACACTGAATCCGGAAAAAACTAGAGCAGAATGACAAATGGAAACAAATATACCATAAAATTAGAGAACACTAAAATTGACTATACAGACGAATACGTCTACTTAGGACAATAACTCAGAAAGATCCAATGCGAAAGGAAGTGGAAAGAAGAATTACAAATGGCTGGAACAGATACTGGAGCTTGAGAGAGGCTATGAAAGATAAAAATTTACATATAAACGTTAAACGTAAATTGTTTGATACCTGCCTTCTACCGGTCCTTACGTACGGTTGCCAATCATGGACTCTAAATCAGGAAGTATTGAACAAACTAGCTACTTGTCAATATGCTATGGAAAGGAGTATGTTGAACGTCAAAAAGTCAGACAGATTTAAAAACGCATTCATCAGAAACATAACAAAAACTACAGATGTAACTGTCAAAATTAAAATACTGAAATGAAAATGGGCTGGCCACGTGATAAGAGGTCGCAAAAAATGGAGCAAATTAGTGACGCGGTGGTATCCTAGAGAGGGCAAGAGGAAAAGAGGCAGACCGCAGAAGAGATGGGATGACGATATCAGACTAGTAGCAGGAGTTATATGGAACAGAGTGGCACATGAAAGGAAAGAATGGAAAGGATAGGAGGTCTTTGCCGACTGGCAAACAGATCTCAGCAAAATAACAAAACAACAGTTTTTAGCTTAAATAGTGTAGTTTTTAGTTTAATATTGTGTTTAATATTGTGGCGAATACCTTATCTCTGACGTCATACGTCTAGATACTACAAGAAGGCGCGCCCAGAACTTTCGAGTACCTACCATAATATTCCACCAATAACTAGATGTGCACACGCACTTCAACAAGTAAACAAGTCGTAGGTACAACATAAGTATAGGTATTTAAACTTGTTCCTATTGTCTAAGCCACACCTACCTAAACCAGTTTTGTATCATCAGGAATATTCTAGTACTATAGGTACTTGTTTACATTATTATAAAAGCGAATGCATGTCAACAATAAATATTCATTCATCCACATACTGTGTTACAATAATACCTCCCAACAACCACTACACTGGTGACCCCCGACGTTCGGAGATATCAAATAACTTGCTGAAGTTCACGACGTCACTGGTGACCCTCGATTTTACTGGTGACACTCGATATCAAGCAAACAGAGCTTGAATACAACAATAATCATCATCGGAGGACTGTTCCCGGTTGAACCACAGTTACAAGCCGCATCATCATCATCATCTGAGCACCTTTCCCGGTTGAACTACAGTAACAAACCGCGTAATCATCATCATCGAGCGTTGTTCCCGGCCGCAGAATGACGGATCCATCCGGACAGCCTGGTACAGCCGCAGCTAAGATTACGGATGTGGTGTTGGGAGAAGCTTACCGAGTAGGAGTCAAGACCCCGAAGTTCAACCCCAATGACCCAGACCTATGGTTCGCACAAATGGAGGGACAATTCGTGCTATCCAGAGTAATCGCCGACGACACGAAATTTAACTACGTCCTGGCTCAACTCGAACCGCAGCATTCATCGGAAGTACGCGATTTGATCGTTTCTCCACCGGCTTCAAACAAATACGATACGTTGAAGACCGAGCTCATACGAAGACTGTCAGCCTCGCAAGAAAAGAAGATACAACAGCTTCTCATGCACGAAGAGATGGGTGACAGGAAGCCTAGTCAATTTCTCCGGCACTTACAACTACTTGCTAGTTCTAATGTTCCTTCAGATTTCATCAAATCCATTTGGACTAGTAGGCTGCCTACACATTTGCAGACCTGCATAGCAGCCCAGCAATGTAAAATGACCCTGGAGGACCTATCCGAGTTAGCAGATTGCGTGAGCGACGTCGTTCCAGTAACCACGCAAGTAGGTGCGCCAATCCCTAGGCAAGTAGCAAGTACAACGACGACCGCCGAAAGTACTGACGTAGCCATGCTCATTCGTACCGTATCGGACCTCAGCCGCAGATTGGAGGCAATGAGCATGGACCTGCATAGACTTTCCCGATCACGAAACGACAGAAGCATTCCGAGACATAACCGCTCGAGGTCGCGCTCACGTACTAGTGATAACACATATTGCTACTACCATAATCGGTTCCGGGATAAAGCACGCAAATGCTCACAGCCCTGCTCGTTTAAGAAGCCGGAAAACTTCCCAGGCAGCCATTAGTGGCGGTAAACGACTGCCTTTCTATTTCGAGCCGCCTGTTCATAACGGATCGCAAGACGAAGATTCAATACCTCATTGACACGGGTTCAGACCTGTGCGTCTTCCCACGATCCGCTGTTCGGGAGCCACGTATGAAAACCCGGTATGAGTTGTTCGCTGCCAATGGAACAATCATTGCCACCTACGGTGACTTGCCACTGACATTAGATTTAGGCCTTCGCCGCGCGTTCACATGGCGTTTTATTGTGGCTGATGTCACAAAGCCAATCATCGGCGTCGACTTTTTAGGCTACTACAGTTTATTAGTCGACTGCCGCAACCAACGCCTGATTGATAGAATAACAACACTAACAGTTGCTGCTCCACATCAACCTCCAACTGAGGGTATTTCATCCGTCCACACTGTCACTGATAACACCGTGTACCGTCGTTTGTTGAGACAGTACCCAGACGTCACGCGCCCTGCTGGTAAACCCAAGGTCGTGAAGCACTCAACGGTGCACCATAAACGCACCACTCCTGGCCCACCAGTAGCCAGCCGCCCACGTCGCTTGGATCCAGAACGCCTAAAGATTGCAAGATTGCAACATGTCCTCAAATTCAGCTTGAGTTTGAGGACATGTTGCAAAACGGTACCGCACGTAAATCCGACAGTCCATGGTCTTCACCACTCCATTTGGTACGCAAGAAGAATGATGGATGGCGACCATGTGGAGACTACAGACTACTGAACTCACGCACAATTCCAGATCAGTATCCAATCAAGCACCTGCAAGATTTTACGTACCAACTCACTGGCAGCACTATTTACTCGACCATTGACCTCGTAAAAGCGTACAACTAAATCCCAGTCTTTGAAGAAGACATACCGAAGACTGCAATAACGAGTCCCATGGGTTATACGAGTTTCCATTTATGGGATTCGGCTTCGCAATGCCGCTCAGACGTTCCAGCGCTTCATGGACGAGTTACTCAGAGGCCTGGACTTCTGTTTCGCATACATAGATGACATTTTGGTCAGCAGTAACAGTGAAACTCAACATCAAGAACACCTAAGACAACTGTTGCAGAGGCTAAGCGACTACGGTGTACTCATTAACACTAGCAAGTGCGTCTTTGGGAGACCAGAAGTTGAATTCCTGGGATACAGAGTCTCCGCAGCAGGCATACAACCGCTAGACAGCAAAGTCAAAGCCATATTGGACTTCCCAATACCTAAAACGGTTAAAGAGCTACGACGTTTCCTGGGGATGCTTAATTTTTATCGACGTTCCATCCCAGCAGCTGCAGCCCTTCAAGCTCCACTCAATGGGTTACTAACTGGACCAAAGATCAAAGGATCTCACCCAGTTACCCTAACACCAAACCTTTTGGAAACATTCCAGAAGTGCAAGCAAAATCTGTCTGAAGCCGCACTTTTGGCACATCCTGATCCAAAAGCTGATCTCCAAATCCAGATGGACGCATCTGATACAGCAATGGGCGCAGTCTTACAACAACGTAAAGGTCAAGATTGGCAACCTCTCGCGTTCTTCTCAAGAAAACTCAGTCCATACCAGAAGAAATATAGTCCGTACGATCGATAACTCTTAGCTATCTACGAGGCTATACGCTATTTCAAGTTCATGATTGAAGCACGAGTTTTCTCCGTCGCCACTGATCACAAGCCATTAACGTTTGCCTTCAAAACAAACCGAGACAAATGTCCTCCAAGGCAGTTTCGATACCTTGATTTTATCAGTCAATTTACAACTGACATCAGGTATATCAAGGGAGAGAAAAATGTAGTTGCCGATATCTTATCCCGAATCGAAGAGCTGACACAGCCTTTAGAATTCCGAGCTACGTTACTATCTTGAAAACGGTTCGTCCCTGCATCTGAAGAAAGTCAGATTGCCAGGCTGCAACACCGAAGTCTATTGTGAGGTATCTTCAACGACAAGGCCATTCGTCACGAAATCGTTTCGGAAGCAAGTGTTTCTGTCTCTGCACAACCTGAGCCATCCCGGTGCGAAAGCTAGTGTACAACTAGTGACGCAAAGATTTGTTTGACCAGGCATAAAACGCGATTGCAGACAATGGGCCAAGCAGTGTGAGGCGTGCCAGCGAAGCAAAGTAGTTCGCCATACATCAGCTCCACTACGTGCCTTCGACACTCCATCAGGTCGCTTCCGATACATACACCTTGATCTCATAGGTCCGCTACCCTTATCGTCCAACTACAAATACTGCCTCACTATAGTCGACCGCGCAACACGCTGGCCTGAGGCATATTCGCTGCAAGATATCACAGCTGAGACCGTTGTGGACGCTTTAATATCAGGATGGATAGCACGCTATGGATGCCCTGAGCACATCACCACAGACCGCGGACGGCAGTTCGTGTCAAAAGTCTTCAGAGACCTGGTGTCGCTTCTAGGTGCTACCCATCATCTCACAACGAGTTACCATCCAGCAGCCAATGGAATCGTGGAACGAATGCATCGGACGCTCAAATCGGCCATATCATGTCACGCTACAGCAAGCTGGACTGAAGCACTTCCATGGGTTCTTTTAGGCATACGAAGCTCATGTAAAGAAGACTTGCAGACTTCAGCAGCAGAACTTGTCTACGGTGAAACACTACGCTTGCCTGGACAGTTCCTAACAACCAGCCCTCAAGATCCAGTGGACATGACAGAGCTAGTCGGCAGACTTTGCCAACATATGGCAAAGCTGACTCCACAGCCAACTTCATGGCACACCAGCTCAAGTAGAACCTTCTACGTCCCCAAGAACTTGCCAACAGCTACTCATGTCTTATTACGCCAAGGTCCATTAAAAAAACCATTTGAGGCCCCATACTCTGGACCATACAGAGTAGTTCGGCGCGACAAGAAGACATACGATTTTGACGTGCAAGGCAAGACACAAAAGGTCACTATAGACCGTTTGAAGCCAGCTTTCTTGGTCAGAGAACTCCCTGACGAGACACACGACCAGCTACAGGTCCAGAACTACCAGCCCGCAGATGACCTCACAAGGAAAACAAGAAGTGGACGCAGAGTGCGATTTCCAGATTACTATTGCCCGTAGTTACGGTCTCACCGGGGGAGTAGTGTGGCGAATACCTTATCTCTGACGTCATACGTCTAGATACTGCAAGAAGGCGCGCCCAGAACTTTCGAGTACCTACCATAATATTCCACCAATAGCTAGATGTGCACACGCACTTCAACAAGTAAACAACTCGTAGGTACAACATAAGTATAGGTATTTAAACTTGTTCCTATTGTCTAAGCCACACCTACCTAAACCAGTTTTGTATCATCGGGAATATTCTAGTACTATAGGTACTTGTTTACATTATTATAAAAGCGAATGCATGTCAACAATAAATATTCATTCATCCACATACTGTGTTACTGTAAACGTCCCAACAACCACTACAATATTATTTTTAAGCTATAAAATACTGTATCTAGTTGATCTGAATAAAGGGCTATATTATTATTATTTCGTTTATTCCTTTACATTCTTATTTTATACATTTTTAAATATATTTAAAAATAAAACAAATACATTTAAAAATATAAAAAATAGTGACCCACCAGTAGCGGAGTAGGATCCAAACTACCGGCGGTGGGGGCTACAGACTATGAAACCTCCTAACAATACGGCACGTGTCGAGAATAACAGCCTTCTGAATCTGACTCTTGATCCAACAATCTAACGAGAGTCTTTGAGATGTTGATCGAGACTCTTCGCTATTAATCCGTTTGCCGAAACGACCACCGGGACAATGATCGTCGAGTCTACGTCCCACATGGCGGTTATCTCGAAGGACAGATCAAGGTATTTGCTAAGTTTGTCCTTCTCTGCCTTCACGAGATGTTCGTCATGCGGGACGGCGATATCGACGAGCACTGCCCGACGCTGGGTCCGATCAACCAACACGATATCGGGCCTATTGGCAACAATAGTCCTGTCCGTGATGATTGATCGGTCCCAGTAGAGCAATGCACGACCATTCTCAAGAACTGGCACTGGGGTGTACTTATAGTACGGTACTTCAAACTCAATAAGGCCATATTGAACAGCAAGTTGCTGGTGGATGATCCTGGCTACTTGATTGTGCTTATGCAAGTACTCGATGTTAGCAAGATACGAACAACCGGAAATAATATGGCGAAGTGATTCACCAGGACGGTGGCATGCTCGACAAATGTCGGCCGTACCGTCCTTCATGATGTATTTCCGATAGTTGTTCGTCTTGATAACCTCATCTGCCATTGCACAGGCAAAACCTTCAGTTTCCCCAAAGAGGTCCCCAAAACGCAACCAGTTCACCGATGCGAGCAGGTCTACATCGAGTCCTGTTAAGACTCGGTAGAACCGCCCGTGTAGCTCCTTGCTCTTCCATACGTCCTTACGGTCTTCAGTACTTAACACCTTTGGTTTACGCCAGTTCTCGTTAGTCAAGGAAAGAGGTGCCAGGCCCTTGTCAACCTTCACAACATCGCAATGAATGTCACACCCGTTCTGTAGAAAATAATCTCTCTGACTGCACACTTCACGGTTGTGGAGGTTCTTGGCATTCAAAAAGCCTCGACCCCCGCTTCCGCGGAATGTACAGTCTCATGACAGAAGATCGTGGGTGTAACATTCGATGCAATGTCAGTTGTTGACAGACTCGCCTATCCAGGGCGTCTAGTTCCGTTTGAGTCCACCTAAGTATGCCAAAGGAGTATAACAATAAAGGTATCACCCAACCGTTGAAAGCCCTTATTTTGTTACCACCGGACAAAGAACTGTTAAGAACTTTTGTCAGGCGGCCAAAAAAACGTTCTTTCACCGATTTCTTAATATCATTAGGTATTTGTATGTTTCGGACTCGGTGAGAGATCTGAGAGTTATTATCTCAGAAAGTTGAAAATTCGGTGAATTTACAACCTTCCCCCGCTGTACATGCATAACCGCACACTTATCAACACCGAACTCCATCTTAATGGCATTACTAAAAACTTCCGTAGTTTATAATAATGTCACCAAATCTTGGTGCTTCAGTTGGAATAGTTTGAGGTCATCCATATACATCAGGTGAGAAATAACCTCACCCCCTCTACGAAACCGATAGCCTAGCCCTGAATCCTTTAGCAATGTGCTAAGTGGATTCAGTGCTAAACAAAACCACAATGGACTCAAACTGTCGCCCTGGAATATACCACGCTCGATCCTTATCAGGCCTTGCAGATCAGATGCGACCCCAACACTACCGGGTTGACGAAGGACGGTGGTCCACTGCCCCATACACGAGACTTAGAAGGATTTAAGAGTCGGATTAATTTTATACAACTCTAAAATCCTCCTCAGCCATGAATGAGGCACCGAATCATAGGCCTTCTTGTAGTCAATCCAGGCAGTAAAAAGGGCGCCCCTACTCCGCTTGACCTGTTGGCTAGTGGCCATGTCAATAAGGAGTAGCTCCTTAGCACCACGTGACCCAGCCCTACATCCATTCTGAGCATTATCTATTTTTCATATTTTTTTTTATATTTAGGTCGACAAATTGACGCCACCCGCCTGATGGTAAGCTGAGGCAACGTTTGGCAATTGTGAGCGACTCTCACAGTACACAGGAATACTATAGAGAGTGGCCCTCAACTTGACGACCCAGTAATGTGCCTCTTCACGCTTCGCTTAAAGAACCCAGGGTTATAATGTTGGAGGAAACACGTGCGCAGGCAGGGCGTTCCAAGCCACCATCGTTCGGCAGAGAAACGAACGTTTAAAACGCTCGGTTCTCGCGAAGACGGTTTCCACGGTATGAAAGTGACATCTCTGCCCGGCACGCGTTGTTCGGGATCGGAAGGGAGAGGGTGGGATCAGGTTGAAGAGCTCTTCAGAACACTCACCGTGGTAAATACGGTAGAACGCGGCCAAGGAAGCAATTGTTCGGCGCTGGGCTAGCGGCTCAAGGCTTCCCGTTACCTCCGGACAGTCTATAATGCGAACAGCGCGTCGCTGCATAGTGTTGAGTGCGTCCAGCAAATACTTTGCGGAGCCGTCTCAGAGGTGAGAGCAGTATTCAACGCATGGTCTAATCTGCGTTTTGTACAGCAAACACTTCTGGTGCGGTGTAAAGAATCGCTTTACCTGGTTCAGTATTCCTAGTTTCCGCGAAGCTAGCCCAATACATCTCTCAATGTATTTTGTGTTATTGAGCTCTCGACGAACGTCTATGCCAAGGATGTCTAGATTATCCTTCATTGGTAATATTGCATTCTGAAGAGTGGGTAGGAGAAGGTAAGGGGATTTTTTCGCTGTAAATGCACACGCCTGTGTTTTGCGGGCATTGAACTCGACCAAGTTCTCGGCACCCCATTGGGAGATACTGTCGAGGATCTAAAATGTTGTTTGAAATTATGTGTGAATTTAATTTACTTCTCAGAATAGATGTAAGGAGCTTGTAGATGGTAGGTAAGCAAGTGATAGGTCTATAGTTTTTAGGTTCCGTGTTACTACCTGATTTGTGGAGCAGGAAGGTGATGCCAGTGGTCATAAAAGCGGGTAAGGAACTAGACTCAAGAGCTTCTTGACACTATGTTGCCAAGCGGTCATGCGAGCTCTGAACCCACTTTATCCAAAAGTTGTGCAATCGATCCCAGGACTTTTCCAGTTTGGGGCCTTACGAATTGCACAACTAACATCTTCGGAGTCTATGGTAATAGACTCCATGGGTTCGATGGTATTGCATTCACGCTCGACGACACGGATCCAGTCGCCCTCCGAATGTTCGACGGACACCGACCATATGTCACGCCAAAATTGATTCATGGCGTGAGTATCTGGCAGCTGTCCGTCGCTCAAACGTTGTCTAGTTCCCTCCCACTCTCGATACACCTTCCTTTGATCACTTTGGAAGAGACGGTTCTGGCAGTATCTATTCACACGCTCTCTGTAACGACGGATACGGCCCGCCCATGCATACCCTTTCTGTTTCAGAAAGTCAATACATTCCGTGACATTGGCTAAGTATTGTTGGGGGCCAATACCGGTCCCAGCAAATGCCTGAGTCACGAAACGCATGACCCGGGGACGGTTATTTCCCCGACTGAAACAGATAAGCTTTTTAATGAGAGTCCTAAATGTGCCGATACGTCGCTCGATTCTTGCCTGCCATACGGGAACACCATCCGGTCGTGGTGCACGGTTAACTTCGGAGAACTTAACGCGTGCAACACGACAAGCGGCAATAGCTCCACAGTAAAGAATCGAGTGAGTATCGAGCAAATCATTGCTAGTCCGTAAATACGGAGCTAGCAATGCATTCAGGGCTCCCATCAACGCCAGATTTCGCTTATGCATGGGCAAACGTGGTAGCCGTGGTCTAGAGTTAGGTGTGAACTTATACTGTGAGATCGTGTCCTCCAAAGTACTCCTTATTTGCTCGCTTACCTGGATAGATATATCACTCGTGTCATCTCCCGCGTCGAGTGCGGGCGCGGCTAAGGTTGCACTTAGTGCAACCGTCTGTATCGCAGGTGACGGTGCTCAGCTGTACGAGTAGATAATACTTCCAGGCGTAGTCGATCAAGCACAGATTGATCCAGCAACTTACATCGTTGGATATCCCGCACTTGATCCGATAGTCGTTGGACGGCAACGGTCATTGCTGGTTCAAGAGCCTGAAACAAAGGAAGCATCCTGGAACGGTACGCAGTCAGGTTGGTTTCCCCATCTGTAGCCTCATAATATGCCCGCATGACGTTTACATTGATGGATGAGGTCCATCACATGCGGTGCACAATATCGCCGGTAGTGGGGACCCAACTCGAAGCTGGGACCCAAACTGGTCGGCGGCCGGCCTCTTCCTCGTCGACGTACGGGTGTTGGCGACGTCGGCGGAGAAAAATACTCATCACTTGATGATGAGCTCGACGCCTCAGCAAGCACTTGTGTCGCAGGTGTGCGGTCCGGCGCTTGCGAGGCGGAGCTAAGTGATGAGTCCGGGGGTGGTAGTTGCGCATGTTGTTTGCTCCTGGCTCTTGTTTGCATCGTTATTCATCATTTACATCCGATTTCATTTGTCGTAATATAATTTTTGGTGTTTTTAGTAGATTGACACATGTCATATCGCTGTTTCGTTTTTAGGGGACTATCAGCAAAAGCTGAAGAAAGTACCCTTATACGCCCGTCGTTGTCGTCTGTCCGTCCGTACGTGTCACTTTTCAATCTGACACTGACATGTTGATAGTACCCTTGGAGCATTTCGCGATTGCGCGCTTAGCGTAACCGCACTCCAGGCTTGTTATAAAATTGGTTTATTGTTGTAATAACTGTTGTAGTGTTTTATTTATAAACTTAGATTTATATATATATATATATATATATATATATATAATATTTTACGGATAAAAATGACGTATGAACAGATGTCGATTCTATTATATATGTATATATTCTATTATATATTCTTTCACACATTTTCTATGAATGAACGCATTCCCACATGGCATATTTTGCACTGATATGTTTTATGTATGACTGTGCCGGTACTGTGTCGGAACTAAAAATGCTTCACTGATATGTCGGTGTGAATCGACCTTTATTATAATATTGATATCCTACTTATAAAAGGATATGCTTTCATCATTTGAAGACAATAAGAAAACCCTGTGAGTCGCTCGTTTCTCCACCTTTCTAAAGTTGGTTAAACCGTCTATTAATCTTGATTTTTACAGAGAAATATGGGAATGCTCGATCACAGTTATTTTGATTTCCCACAAGATTACCGCGATGAGGAAAAGAAGGAGAGGTATAGCGCAGTTTCGCTGTTTCACAATCTGTAGTTATTATTTTATCATGGTTCATTAATGTTGATATATAGGTACATATCTACCTATTATATTAATTCAATATAAAGAAAGAATCTATATATACCTATATAATACGCCAGTGAAGCCGCTTCTCCTCCTAAACTAAGAGTCGCACAGTCAAGTGTGGCACACCGTTGGAAAGGTCGTGGTCTCAAGTGGTGCGATAAGATTAGAAATTTGACAAAAAGTAAAAAAAAAAAATTATTGCTTGTGCAGTTTGCGCTAAGGGTTGCTAGTATTTTTTATTGTTGCATCCCAACTTTACACTGAACGTTACACAAAAAATATAATTTATCTGTGGTCATGATGGCCACATACGCAAAATTGACGTAAGTGACACAGTCGTGTCACAATACCTGTCACAAAACAGTGTGGTTTGGTTTGACACTTATGAGTGACGTAATGTAAGTATCAACAAGTGATCCGCCCTGACTTTCCACAAACCTTAACCACGCACATGTCTAGCCCCTTTGCTAAATTTCCACATGCTGCACATGCTTTCAGATTTCCACAGGCTCTGATATATATCAGAGTTTATTATAATGATAATATGTAGGTCTATACCTACATATTATCCTTGTAATAAACCTTTCAAATCCTTGTATTTATTGATGAAAGCTGCTAAAAAGGCTGATGGACTTTAAAAGATAAAATTAAATATTCTAAAATTTGGGTGTTCGTATCAGTATGTAATCTAGTTCGCATATCACTAACTGCTTAGTTTGAGTCTGGGCGTTGTATACATTGAAGTATTATATCCTACGTATAAAAAATTCAAAAACAATTTGCCGACAAAAAACAAAAAAGACAGAAAAGAAAGTTTTGAACAAGAAGCGGACCATGGTGGAAGTTGTAGGTATCCAACTGAAGCTCAGGAGCTAGGTAGTAAATCTGGAGGCTGAGCTCGCCGACTGCATGGCTTGCTCCCGTGGCAGTTGTTCCACACAAGTCCTTATATCCCAGTTCCCATAGCACAAGCTTATAGCTTAGTTTGGGCTACATGACGTTGTGCGAGAATGTCCAAAAATATTTATTTATTTATTATGTGTACCTATAATATTATAAATATTCACATTTAATTAAGTATTTTAGTTGTATTGTATTTGTTAATACTACTACTACAGGTGGCGCAAAAAGAAAGATGCTATTTGGTTCAGATAGAACTTCTTTTTCTAATTTAAAAAAAAAACGTTTTTCAAATATGTATATTTGTGCCATGAAATTTAGTTGTATTATGATTTAAATATGATGTCTATTAAATGTTGATCTCCAGAGTTGACGCACATTTGAGCCCTATTTATGACATTTTCCATAACTAGCCGTAACATTTCATATGATATGTTTCTTATTTCTTGGTGTATGTTTTCTTTTAAAGCTGCGAGTCTGTGGCTTGTTCACATACAGCTGAGATTCAAATAACCCCAAAGAAAGAAGTCTGGAGAGGACTAATCGACGGACAGCAGGCTGACTGCCTGCTGAGTCAGCCTGTGACCACGGCCCGATGTAACTCGGTCGTAACGCCAGGCCAAACATAAGGTAAATTACGCGTTTAAGTCCCGATATCGTAAATAGTATACTGAACGCGAAGGTTTCAAAAAAACTATCTGTGCCACCTTTGCCTATAACACGCTCACACTCTGAAACAAGCGCGATGTGTGTATCTGTTATATTGGTTTAAAATACATAATGTGTTTCGTATTAGCAATGTAAATTCTGCTACAAAGTTATGCATCCTGTTAGTTCTATAGAGAAATTTATCAGGTAAACTGTGTACCTAATTACTAATATAGACATATTTTATACCCCCGACTATCGTATTTTTGACAAATCGTAAAATAATCATAGCGTACTGTACTTACTATTTAGTATTCATATTCTTATAAAATATATGTGAAATATTAGTAAACTACGCACCAACTCAGATCTCATGAACGGATTTATAAGCACGTCACATAATATTAAATTACTTGGGAACTGGACTTCCGACTTTGGTCTGCAAACGTCGCGGGTGAATCGTCCGTCCGGCTGCCGGCGTCCCCGTTGGAAATAATAATATTAAATTACCAATCAAAGCCAATTATAATGTAGGCGACCGCTAGTAGGTAAGCGATCGCGTCAATAGACTATGAATATCTTACCAATGTAGATAATCAAAACAGAATAGATAAAATAAATCATGGGTAATGTCGAAAAGGACATCAGAAGGAAAAACGTTGCCGCAATACAGTAATTGAGGTGCATTTATCCGCCAATTGGCCGCGTCCCCTGCGTTTCCGTTCGTTAGTCCGCTCGGAAATGTTCTGGAAAATTGTTGCTATTCTCGTAGCGAGTTTCTCGGTACAATAACGCAGAGCTAAGGCCTTTACTTCAAACCATAGAGCAACAAATTTGTTCCCTACGTACCTTTCGACGCGTGTAAAGACTGGTTTACATTTTGTTAATTGTTAAGTGCGAGTGCAACTAATTTTACTAATCACTTAACAATTACAATAGAAAATTTATGAACTCTCACTAATCACTATAAAAAAGGATTTTGGATATACCAGAGCCTCGTTCATTTGATTTCGTTCACTTTATAATGTGGGTCTATTTCCCTGATGGGGTAGAGGCGTATAAGGTCACTTTTCGCTAGTCACTTTGTTCGTCCTACGTATAGTAGAGGCTGAGCTTATAATGGATAACTAGACGGTACCGTTTCCGTTGATTGGCACTACATATCGACGCGCACCACCCATTTTTATGATCAGGCAACCCACCTTCCTTACAGAAGCAGGCTTTAATTTAGGCATTAATTTAAAAAATAAAAACTAAAAAACCGGCCAAGAGCGTGTCGGGCCACGCATAGAATAGGGTTCCGTAGTCACCCATATTAACTCTGTAACTAGCCTCTAACCTTTGTAAACAGAGTTATCGGATTCGTTATAGTTTAGCTTAAAAGTTCATTACATGATATTCCATGTTTATGAAAAATTTGTGATGGTAGTCCATCACAATTTTTTTCCTATTTTTTGAGCCAGCCGTTTAGATTTTAGAGACGGGCGCTCTGTTTTACCAAAAAAATGAGCTATAAAGTTGAATATATCGCAAACGAATACTTGAATCAAAAAATCGTCTCAGCAACCTCTACATATTATACCCCACACTCCGGAGTAGATGAAAGAAAAAAAAACAAATTCTGGATACGTGTAGGGAGATACTACAAAAAATATTTTTTTACTAATTTTCTTTAAGCGCTTTGTCAACGTAGTAAAAACACATATCCATGCAAAGTTTCATGTCTCTAATACTCACCGTTTAGGAAGAAAGTAGAGGACAGACGGACATGACGATACTATAAGGGTTCTGAAACTTGAACTACGGAACCCTAAAAAGTGCTCTTCATTCTAGACTCGAACCACTTTCAGATACTTACAGCTTCCCGGTTGCTATATCTGCTTGTTGTTATCCCGGTGTAGCAAGTCTGAACTTTTAATTGGCTACCCTCACCAATTGAAAAAAATATAAAGAGTTCTTTTGGTTTAATTAAATTTACCCTTTAGTCAGTGAAACAAATTTGTCCTGTTTTCTTTTTCACATTGTCTGCTAAAGATCGGGCGACAAAGCGACAAAGTTTGACGACAGAGTTTAAGTATTTACTTCTATTTATTAAAATTTATGATTTTTATTTTATTCATTTCTAGTAGGTAGGTACCTAAATGGAGAGGTTGGTCGTGCAAGGGCAGATCCACTGCGCAATCAACCGCGGTGGAATGTGTTCGCAGTGCAAGTCAAAGACAGAAGTGGAGGCATATCGCTCGACGTGCAGAGCCGCCTTTGCCGAGGGGAATAACGGGGCATCCTAGTCCATCGGCAGCTACGACCACTCTGCTAAGAGTGTACGACTAAGAAGAAGTATCTAAATGGGACATAACCCCCCACGTTTCAGTTGAATTACACCAACCGTAGTCATGGGTTGACTGTCGAAACGTCGTCGGGAGGCATTAAAAGGGTATCGTACCTTTAATATTACCATAAAAATGTCCCCTCTGAACGCGTGGTCCGACTGCTTTGTCCGACAATACGGATTCCCGTTTGCATATTAGTTAAGAGTTACTTTCTGTTATGAAGATACTTCTTTTAGTGAAAATGTCTGCCTTTACATGTACATACAGTGTTATGATAACTAGTATAGTATCTAGTTTTGAAAAAAAAACGCCATACTATTTCATAGTTATAGTAGGTATCATACATAACATAGAATAAAACAAAGTCGCTTCCGTTACCACATGTATGCTTAGATCTTCAAAACTTAGCAACGGATTTTGATGCGGTTTTCACCAATGGATAGCACTCTATCCATTGGTGAAAACTGCATCAAATCCGTTGCACAAAAACTTTACTCGAGAACCACCGTTCTCGAGGAAAGTATTTGTGTATAATTTATCAAGCAGGCAAGGCCGCGGGCGTCCGCTAGTCTAAATATAAATAAGAAATATATTCATAAAATTACGTTTCCGATTGAATACGGAGTCATAACTACTTTAACTAATTTCGGTTAAGTAAATTACAAATTATTATGAATTTCATCTACAGTGAAGTGTTCTCCTGGGGCTTTCTAAAACATTGAAATGAAAAGCTTGTTGTCGATTGAATCAGTAATCAACTTTGATGAGAAATGCTATCCCTTTGGTAATTATTTTTGCTGATTGTTAAATCAATGTCTTGAGATATTAATATAAACTGATGAATGAATTTAGATGATTTTGAAGTGATTCTTGTTGGATGGAGCATTTCTAACAATTTATTTGGTTTAAAGATGCCAATTAATATTTTAAGTGAGTGGTAGATATTGCTTTATTACTTTTTCTCACCAATCGCATCAATACATCTGTCAATTAGACCTTCGGTATCTATTTCTTCTTCTCGTGTTAATGGACAACACTAAGTACTTATAATTTTCTTTTATAACGCGTATTACATTTGGGCTTGTCTCGTACAGATCCCCTAAGGTACATGTCTCTGGGCAGTTTGGACACGACATCATGTGGCTCATGGTACCTACTTATACTATATCTATATACAAATTATAATCAAGCTTATAAATTGGATCTAGCCGTCCGTATAGCATCTGTAGCCTGAAAAAATCATAAGTGCAGTTGCTAGTAAAATCTAGTTCCGGTTCTGGCTTACTTATAGCAATTTAAACCTTTTAATCTAGCGTGAAGCGTAGTGCTAATTATTTGCAGTCTCACCAATCAATGTGGCAAAATACAAATCCAAATTATTGATGTGTATGAAATACAAATGACCTTAGGTTCAGAGAATTAACATTGCCCTTTAATGTTGGAATTCCATCATGCAGCATTCTGTAATTTTGGACATAATTAGGTACTACCTACTTAATTTTAGATCAGGGATCTATGTTGTGTAATAAACCGCAACACAATGTTATATTACTATTGATTATATCTACCACTAACTGATTGCCGCGGCTTCACCCGCGTGATTTAGTTTCCTCATTCCCAGTTTCTGTGGAAACACATCACCGGGATAAAAAGTCTATATACTTAAGGATAATGTAGCTACATATCAGTGAAAGAATTTTCAAAATCGCCTCATTCGTTACAGAGCCTATTCGCTTCAAGCAAACAAACAATCAATACAATATTTCCTCTTTATAATATTAGTATAGATGACTTTGTCTACGTAATAACTGTGGAATAAACCGAAAGTTGATAAATTTCCTTATAAAGACTTTAAAAGACGTGCTTCTCGATAAATGAATATTCGCCAAACCGCGAATATTACGTACAATAGGACTGTAGACGGTACCTTTTTTCAGTTACATTTCTTATCTCCCTGTACGTATTGGCACACTTAGAGCTCTCTACGGCTGAATGTAAAACGTTATTGAACCTTCACGGTGCTGATATTAGACGTCTAATGTTTATACATCTCGTGTGGAGCCGATATTCCCTAGAAAATCGTTAGTAGATAATTTAATATTCACATTCTCCGTTCGATATTGACTCAGCATTATGCCTAATAGGTATTTGAACGAATCGTATAGGTAAGAGATATGATAAACCAACACTAATCTTACGTAAAAAATACCATTCGATTTGCTCTCAAACATTATCGTCTATCGTCAATTCATTCAATTCAAGTATTAAAAAAATATTTGCGTGGAGCTTTTCAAAAAAAACGTCGTCAATAACAAATTTCTTTTATTATTATTTTTTACTTTAAAGCTCTCTAACATTTACCAAAAGTGTACAAAATACAATGTTAAAAAATAAATAAAAACTAAAATATAATGTGTTCGTGATCTCGCTTTATTAGCTTCAAAATCCCGCTCAGCTCAGAGGAAGTTGTAAATCTTCCGCGTGTCTCCGAATTGTATGAGAG
This sequence comes from Nudaria mundana, assembly GCA_963556515.1. Taxonomy (NCBI): domain Eukaryota; kingdom Metazoa; phylum Arthropoda; class Insecta; order Lepidoptera; family Erebidae; genus Nudaria; species Nudaria mundana. The sequence goes on from OY748290.1 coordinate 10,300,811, forward strand.
TTTGCTTGCAATGTATACCCTCTTTGGATTTAACCGTCACTAACACGTTTATTGTCTAAAAGAAGCAAAATAGACGTGATTTCAACGTCTAAAATTCCGTAAGGTACTCGTAGATTTATTTTAAAATTATGATAATGATATTGAGGAAGCTCTTTCCTCAACATGTTCAAATGTCTATCATCATCTGTACTGTAATAAAATAAGTGTGATAACAACTAAAAACCGGGCAAGTGCGAGTCGAGCCACGCATAAGATTAGGATTCCGTAGTTACCCATAAAAGTATCTATCACTCCTGAACTAACAAAGTTATATCATCTGTTTATAGTTTCCCTTCAAAGACTACCATCATGAATTTTTCCAGGTTCTTCACTTCACGCCATGTGTTTTGCAAAAACATGCTCTTCAAAGCTAAATATCTCGCCAACGGTACTTAAATCATAAAATAATTATAGCAATCTCTCAATATTTTAAAAGAGCTATTTGTTGCACTACGATATTTTAGCACTTTGTTGTCTTAGTAAATATACATATTCCTGCAAAGTTTCATGATTGTAGCACTAACTTTTTGAGAAGAAAGCCGAGAACGGACGGACCGACGGACATGACGAAACTATAAGGGTTCCGAGACTTTAACTACGGAACCCTAAAAATAATTGTAGGTAGGTAAGTGATATAAAAAGATTAATAAACAACAAGATGGTATTTTTTTTTTCATTCTTGCCTGTCTGTTTGGATGTAGGTAGTCCTACTACACGCCAATCTCCGAAGCTATTGAACAGATTTTCTAACGGTTTTCACCGATAGATAACTTTAAATAGAACTAGTGGCAATGAACAGAGCAGTTAGGATAGTTTCATGAAGATTTGGCTGGCAAGAAAAAAAATCGTTATTTATCGAAATCGGGTAAAGCTGCAGGCATCAACTAATATACGAATAAAGAAGTAAGTTATATGCTTCTATTATCAACGGTGACCTTAAATTGAAATTACGAGTATTTCTCGAAGGAAGTAAAAGCGACGGTAAAGTTGTTCAGAATGGGGTGGAAGAATAATGGAAGGCTTGCCAGTACCAACGACCTGTGGTACTCTTACTTCCCCTTCGTACTACCCTCGAGGAGATTAATTTACCTTATTTGTCTCTGAATGAACATTTTAAGGGGACATTAGGTATGATTCTGACTTTTTATTTTCCTTCCTGGAATTAGATTGTTATAAGACTTGAGATAAAATGCGAGCTTTCTCGTTGATGTTGGAATTTTAAATACAACTGTGGTACAGAGGTGTTTCGGGTTTGATTCTCGGATCGGATCAAATAGATCTGCAAGTGATTGGGTATTTGTGTGTTCTTGTGTGTAAAGTATACTTATAAACCAAAAATTTTAATATTAGTAATTTATAAACGTATGAATACTAATTTAAATGTATATCGTTTCAATATAAAATATTAGTTTCAATATACATATATGTGCAGGGCCCTCTAGCTGTGTCTAAACGTAATTGCAACATTACACACAGCCTACCACAGTATCAACTATCGGTAGATGGCGCTGTGGCGACGCCGTAAGTCGCGATAACTCAATGTGATCACAAAATTAGATGTCTTGGGCTAGTGGTGCCTTGGTCAGTTGGTAGAACGTTCCTCCTGGAAAGGGATCAGTCGCTGGTTCAAGTCCAGCCGAAGACTATAGTTTTTGTAATTCATATTGTGAAATTATACAATGAGGTTTATAACATCACATTTAAGTAGTCTATACTATTCATTGTTAATATTTATGTACCTAACAAGTTGAATATAAGACAACTAGCTGACCCGGCAAACGTTGTTTTGCCATGTATATTATTTGCGATTGAAAAATAGGGGTTGATCGTAGAGGATTGAAAATTCAGGGTTGTATGTATTTTGTAATGCTGTATCATAAAAAAATTCAAAAAATTAAAATTCAAAAAATATTTTAGGGATGGACTACCCTTAACATTTAGGGGGATGAAAAATAAATGTTGTCCGATTCTCAGACCTACCCAATATGCACACAAAATTTCATGAGAATCGGTCAAGCCGTTTCGGAAGAGTTTAACTACAAACACCGCGACACGAGAATTTTATATATTAGATGTGTTAATTGACTTAATTAATCGATCGTAATTAAGGATGTTTGGGACAAGTCAGCTTTTGATGACATCATGTACCAGAAGCGTCCCTGACTTGAATTTTAAATTTAAACACAAAGTTCTTCTTTGACAAAAATGTAAATAAAACGGCTATCACCATTTCAGAATGTGATGAAAATTATTCAAAGGAGCAAATGAAAGTGTCAATTGTTTCAAAAATTACTTTGTAGTGATCCTTTGTCAAGTTACACTGTCAGTCTGACATTTTGATTGTGGGTCTACAGCTGTAGGTGAACGACATTTCGTGTACTGTTGATTTGAAAGAAGTGACGTTGAACTTATGATAAACTTTAGTTGAAACTATCTAGGGATACAGTTCGCGTTTTTGTAGCTGTGTGTGTAAAAGAGTTCACATAAACTGCACTCACACAAATGCAAAGCTCCGCTTATCCCTCGCAAACTGTACTTTAAAGTACAGTAAAGCAGGGGACGCCCGCGGCTTTACCCCCCTGTTAAATTATAAACATAAAAAAACCTACCTCGAAAACCACTCTATCCATTGGTGAGATCAATCATCAATATACGAAAGCGACTTTGTTATATACGAGTACTATGTTATGATGATGATGTTATGAAAAGTTATGTATGGACATTTACCAAAATTTACAAAACATCGGCAGGTATTTAGGTTTTCTACTAGGTACGACTACTATTTTAAAATACAATCAAATAAGCTCAAAATGTATCGAACATCTACTAACATTAGTATCAGTCTAAGTTGATATAGAGCTTTGAATCTATACTAATATTATAAAGCAGAAGAGTTTGGTTGTTTGTTTGAACGCGCTAATCTGAGGAAGAACTGGTTAAATTTGAAAAAAATAATTGTTGAGTAGTGCATTTATCGAGGAACGCTATAGGCTATATAACATCACGCTAAGATCAATAGCAGCAGAGCAGTAGTGAAATATGTTTCAAAAACGGGGAACAATTATTTCTTTTAAGCACGTTCGTTACGTGCACTGGCCAAATGGTTAATGTTATTTTAAAATGATGTACTAGAGAATTGTTCCTCTTTAAAAGTTCAAAAAAAAAGTCTGTGGTAGCATATATCTATCTTTTAAGGTTAACTCACTATAACATATTTTATGGAAATGAAATTCGTTGTAAAATAATTATTTGCAAAGCTAGATGTTATTACGGGTTACGCGACGGGAACAATAATTACAAGCGAGGGGATCGGGAAAAATCCAAATTACCACGCGTACGAAGTCGCGGGCGACCGCTAGTATTAATATGAAGGAATCTGTATCTTATTTGCAATGTAAATGATGGTGTAAAGTTATGTGTTAGCTTAGTGGGAGAGATTTACTCAATGTGGTCTTCCGGATAAACTTAGTAATAACAAAGGAGATTTACTTACTCCTGACAATTAATATAAACTGAATCTCAACACCCGAAGTTATATGGGTAAATTTCGGGTAGTTAGTAGTTTTATTTTTAGTACCTTCTAGTTACACAGTGTAGTAACAAGAAGAACGATGGCCGCCGAACGATCCCGTTGAACCTGACCACGGCTGTTGTTACTTGGTCTAAACGTCATCTAAGTAATAAAAGGTATGTTTGATTTATGTTCATGCATTCGAAATATTTGCAATATTGTATCTAGTTTCTGCTAAGGTGGTGCTAATGAAATGAATTGATTTATGAAATTAAATTAAATTAAATTAAATCATTTCATTTCATAAATCATTTCATTTCAACCCCCGAAGAGGCTACACAGGTGGCCAAAGTCTGCCGGGCGTCAGTGGAAATACCTTCTGGTGTCACCAGAGACGCCCGCAGCAATGGACATGGGAAAGGCCGCGGTCTCGCGAAATTATAAAAAAAAGGTGGTGCTAAGGGGCCCAACCTATATCTCCAGGGCCCAAGTCATTCTCACCTGAAAGCGGTTCACCTGCTGAAAAACGGATGAGACTGGCACATTCCATTCAGTGTCCAAAAATGACAATAGGCTTGCCACCTATTATGTGGGGTTACCGTAGTGGTTGTTGAAACGTGGGCGTAACATGCTCTACAGTCTACCCTTCTAGTTTCTGGTATTTTGACATTGTCGCAAATGCCATGATCACGGGATGAACTATAGTACTCGCAGTTCATGGTTAAGCATCAACCTTCAACTCAATCCTGATGAAAGCTGAGAATAAAACCAGCACGATCATTTAAACATAACTACGCTTATTTAATGTAAATTATTACGCTCTGGAGATACATCTACAATTAGTTATTAAGTTAACACAATTTAAAACACGTTACGTTAATTTACATAACAAGAACACAATTTATGAAGAGAAGAGATAAAGAACACAATAGCAAAGTTCTAGTTTTTAATTTAGTTTTAAGATTTTTATGAATGTAAACATTAATTGTAAATAAAGATGTATTTTCAATAGCAAATATAATGAAACAGACTCACTAAGTACACGAGACGCAGCGTAGCAACCAGTCTGATCAATTATTATTTTTATTGTGTACTAGCTGTCCTGGCAAACTTTGTACCACATAAATTTATCTAATGTACCGCTAAACTTTTCTTTTTCCTCCATAAGAACCTTCCCCTGATAGTAACGATCATAACAAAAAAAATTAGCGAAATCGGTTCAGCTGCTTTCGAGATTTGCGCTTAGCAACACATTCAGCGATTCATTTTTACATTATAGAAGATGTACATTGCATGCTTAAATAGATAGAACATGTGTTTCTTTAACATCAAATAGCACCTAAAATGTACTTATGTAACATGTTCAGCAATAAAATGATTGATTGATCTAATAGTAGTAAAACAAACTGCCTTTATCAGTAACCATTAGCCACTAATAATTTAAAAAGAACACTTAAAAATTTACACAAATCCGGATTTCAAATTACCGAAATGGGAACAAAAAACTTGGGAAGAAAAAGGTTGCAATTAAAAAAAAAACAAAATTGTAGTCGAAAATATATGAGGTAACAAAAATTACAAGAAAACGTACAGTCCAATTGAGAACCTCCTTATTTAAAAGTTGGTTAAAAACTATTTTAAAACCTCATCCGATAAGAATCTGTAATTTCAAAATCTATTAAGCCCGAGCTTCATGCCCAATCAATGTCACAAGACGTTAATTTAACGACCCTTAAAATAATTGTTATCAACCCAAACCACATTTCTCATCCAAGTTCATTACTGTCTGAATTGAAAGTTTGTATCAAAAGGATTTAATTTTGATACCCTTTTCATTTCAAAATTTTAAGAATCCCGAGAGAGATCCCCTCATTTAGGATTAAAGTTATATTAACTTCATCAAATTCATTCATCAAATAGTAGTTACTGACAACGTTTCAGTAATTGAAATGGGATGTTTAGTCCACAGTTGAATGTTGTCTGGGTGTTTCTATATACTATATGTTACGGCTAATACCCGAAGTGCGGCTGCACCTAGTTTTAGCCGCCCGAAGTGCGGCTGCACCTAGTTTTAGCCGGTTAGGTTAGGTTAGGTAAGGTTTTAGTTCTACCTAGTTCTAACCGGCTAAAACTAGGTGCAGCCGCACTTCGGGTATTAGCCGTAACATATATATAAAAACCGGCCAAGTGCGAGTCGGACACGCGCACAAAGGGTTCCGTACCAAATCAATCCGTACCAAAGGAGTAGTGTAGTGTTTTTTAGTATTTGTTATTACAGAGGCAAAAGAAATACATCATCTGTGCAAATTTAAACTTTATAACTAACACAGTTCATGAGATACAGTCCAAGACAGACGGACAGACGGACAGCAGAGTCTCAGTAATAGGGTTCCTATTTAACCCTTTGCTCGTCCTTATGTGGAATCAACCAAGTGGACTGGCGAAACTGGGGGTATAATATGCCTTTTCCTACCCCCTCGGAGAAACAGCCGTGAACATTATGTAGTCGTAAGTATTTCGTTATTGTGTTTTCCTGGTGATAAATAAAACATAAGCCAAAAGCTACAGCTTCTTAAGAAATGTCATAGATTATACAGAATTTTAAATATTTATGAAGTCGTTCCCTGACGAGTTGTTTATTATGTTAGGAAATGTAATAAAACTACAGGTTATTTTAAGTATTACTTGCGAGTAAGTAGGTACTGTCAGCGTCAAATTGATTTTAGCTTCTAAAGTAGTCATCATTATGTGAAGATAATCCAATTAATTTTATGTTGGCTGACAAGGTAATCAAATTATAGTAAGTATTCAGAGTTTTCTTTTCTTTTTAATTCTGCGATACCGCGGCTGCTCCTATGTCCATTGCCGCGGGCATCTCTGGTACGCACCAGAAAGTATTTCCAGTAGCGCAAGTATTCAGAGTGGTCTAAATATGTAGTCGGTAGTGCATCGGCTTTCGACTCCGTGGTCTCGGGTTCAATTCCCGGGTCGAATCAAATTCTTATATAATCCACAAGATTAAATGTTTGTTTCGTAGTTTGGGTGTTTTCTACGTACATTATGTATGTATTTAGAAATAAAAATTATGCATGTTTATCAGTTGTCAAGATCCCATAGCACAAACTTATAGCTTAGATTGGGCTAGATAACGTTGTGTGAGAATGTCTGTATTTTTATTGTTCAATATTTTATTGTTTAATATTTTATTGTATTTTATTGTTCAATATTTTTATTTTTATTGTTCAATGGTGTCGATGTGTACAGACAGACATGTCAAAAGAATGTTCACAACGATTAAGAAAAGACAACGTGATATCAACGTACTTACTTAAACCAATATGATGCTGACTAAATTAAATTTATACATTTAATTTTTCTGTAATTTTTATAGGTACAGCGTAAAGTGTTTCTTAAACGAGGACGACGTAAATAAACGTCTACTCGTATTTATTTATTCGAAACCAGGTAAACAAAGTTATTAAGGTCACAAATATGTACACAATTTGGTTCTAAGTTAATATTTGGGTACGGGTACCAATAGGAGAGATTGTTTAGGTTAGGGATAATGTAGGTATAGCATAATGTAGGTATGTCAGTCATTAACCAGCTCCGGTCATTATCAATGTATTCATCCATTAGTTAATCACACTATAAATATAAATATGTTAGGACAATTCACACAAAGTCATCTAGTCTCAAACTAAGCAGAGCTTGTGATACTCGTATGAGTAGGTACTAGATAAACTGATATAAATAATTATTTAATTTATTTTTGTAAATACATACATATTATACACTAGCTGTTGCCCGCAGCTCCGCCTGCGTGTTACTTTAGATCTACATAACTTTTTTATTTATCATCATTCACCGAGCCTTTTCCCAACTCAGTTGGGGTCGGCTTTCCAGTCTAACTGCGATCCGGCTGAACTTCGATATTTTACGTGAAGAGACTGCCATCTGACCTCCACAACCCATGGGCGATATCGAAGTTCTGTAGTTAGACCGCTCGGATTTTTGATTTAGGGCTCCAACTACCCCTAACGACTGCCATAGATGTTCGTCTGACAACTGGGACCGAGGGCTTAACGTGCTCTCCGAGGCACGGAGGGGTCTCACTCAATGTCTTAAGAAATGGTCACCCATCCTAAGACCGGCCTGAGTTAATGTTGCTTAACCTTTGCAATGTGTTAACATTGTCAGTTACCACTAGACCACGAGCCCCTCCAACTTTTTTATTTATGAACCGATTAAAAACCAAACCTTAAATGTTAAGTTGAATAAACCACAACGCATTACTGAAAACCGCAAATTCAAATCGGTTAAGCCGTTTCTGAGATTAGCGTGTTCAAACATTCAGACAAACAGACAATAGTTCTAAAAACCATTGTTTTGGGTTTTATTGCGTCATAAAGCCAACAACAGTTTCTCTATTATATTCTCTATTATACCATACAAATTCATCTTAAGATACGAAAATATGAAATATTATTTATTATCTTCGTCGTGTGTGATAGTCCATTGAATTGTATGGCGAGCGAATTTGTATCTTAAGATAAAATATTATAGTATCTTAGCCGTGTGCAGCGCCCCTTAGTGAACTCCACTGCGGGTGACGTAACCTACGACAAACTTATTATTTGCGGTTGGTACAGTAATCGGTTCTAGGGATCGAACCGCAAAATTAAGTTTGTTTTTTTTGTATAAACTTTTCCGAGATAAAAAGTAAGCCAGTAGGTGCCCAGGATATTAAAGAATAATTATACCAAGTTTCATCGTAATCGAACCGGTAGTTGTTGCGTGATGCCTGAACAAACAGACAAAAATTTTATTAATCACATTTTTGGGTTCGTTGTCGGTCTAGTAACACCCCCTGCCATTTATTTTTTTGATATTTTCAATGTACAGAATTTTCACTTCTACAGATTTATTATAAGTATAGATAGGAAACACCCAGACTTCGGTACAAACGTACCTGTCTTCACACAAAGTTTGTCCCGACCGGGAATCGAACTCGAAACTCCGGCGTCGAAAGCGGATGCACTACCGACCACGCCACCGAGGCACTCTTATATTATACACTAATAATTTACTAAGTATACGACACTAAGTATGTTATATTATCTAGGATCGATGACTAGGATTATTAAGGGGACTCAGACGCTTAATGTGATGGTATGTTTTTTTTTCAACTATTTAAAGCTTGTGCTATGAGAATTAGAACTAAATTGCAACAACTAGAACATATCTTATTGCCTCTTCAGTGCACTATGAGTATAGTTGCCAGAACCTCGGGCATTGATCGTCTATGGATGAGAAGGTCTTAGATTCAAAGATTCAGAGATTCAAAAGTGTTATTCATGTAGGTCAAAAAGTCACATATGAAAGTTAAAAAGAGTGATTCCACATTTACGTTTATTGCCAGATTCGCAAAGCAACAGGTAGAGCCTGTAAGCAAGAATCTGGAAAGAAATCTCACGGGCACTCTTTTCAACTTAGTCAATGATTGTAATTAGTATGTAAATTACAAATTTTGACAAATACAACGTTATTAGGTTTATATAACAATTGAAGATAGATTTCTCAACCGTAACAATTAAACAATTATGTTATGATCCAAATTAACTTAAATGTAAATAGATCAATTCCATGTAGAAAGTTCAGTACTGTTAAGTACGGGCCCACCTACGGTGTAGTTAATGACCCCTTACCTATCATATTCACAAACACTATTTAATTTACTTAAACAAGGTCCTCTAATTGGATTATCAAAAGGCATTCCACATATTTTACTCTTTTTATGTCAAAGTATCAAAACAATCGATGGTTTTGAAGTGAAATATCTCTGTAACATGAAGTGGAAAATGAGCTATAAGTACGCAATAAAAGAACATTGATGAAATACAGTAAGTAGGTAGGCCTCAGACTAAAAGAATAATAGACGGAACGAATAGAACTAGCGAGTGAAGCCGCCAAAAGGGATACTATATAGCAATGGGATACCATTTCGCTCGCCACTCGTTTGTGAGCAGCGAGTGTGTACGCACGTGCGATCACGGTTGAACAAAATATTATAAATATGCCGTATTGTGTGGTGAAAAGGTGTAAAAACACTTCAACTATTCATAGGAAGAATGCTGGATTATCGTTTCATAAGTAATTAACTATTTCTTATTAGATTTCATAACATTTTTCTAAATATTTTAGTTGCACAAACTAGGAACACAAAACCTCCGCCATACTATATAGAGTTGCCATAATTTTTTCATCATTTCCACAAAATATTTTGCAGTATTTATGGGAATTATAAAGTACTTTTTTTCGTTTCGCGACCAAGGCCGCGGCCGCTCTAACGTCCGCTGCCGGGCGTCTCTGGTTACAAGCAGAACGTATTTCTCTTCTTTTCTTTTCTCTTCGTTTTTTCTTTCTCTCGCTTCCAGGTACCATGGAGGGGTCCCGGCTAGGAGACATGCAGCCTCTCCGGAGATCGTGCGGTAGCCCCTTATTGTTTTGACGGCCAAGGTCCCCAACGGTCTGTTAAGGAGCGTTGAGTTGTTGGCCGTCAACCGCGCCGCCCATACGGGAGCCCCGTATAGGGCCATACTCCGCACGATCCCCAGGTACAGTCTCCTGCAGGAAGCGTTGGGTCCATTTAGGTTGGGCATCAGTCGCGAAAGCGCGACCGATGCCTGTGTCACCTTGGGGACCAAACTTCGGAAATGTGGTCCGAAGTTCCATCGGCTATCAAGTACGATCCCTAGATACTTCATCGAGGGCTTGATGCCGATGCTAACACCTCCCACATTTATGCTGGAACCTTCAGGTGGACCGTTCCGAGGTCTGTGAAAACACAGAACCTCGGACTTGGGCAAGGCCACCTCCAGTCCCAGCCGCCGTATCCGACCCACGACTTGAGCAACACCCGTCGTGACCTTGAGTGCTGCCTCCTGGTACGTTGCACCCCGCGTCGTGACGAGGGTATCGTCGGCGTAGCACGTTACGCCGACGCCCTCAGGCAACGCACCCCGCAGCACCCAGTCGTAGCCGATGTTCCACAGAAGCGGCCCCAGGACCGACCCCTGCGGAACACCGCACGACACATCTCGCCGAGCTGGCCCGATCCAGCTGGAGAAACCTATGGCCCTCTCCGAGAGATAGGCCCCGACAATACGACGGAGGTAGAGAGGCGTTTCGTGATACACGAGCGCCTCCCTAACGCAGCTCCATGGCAAGGTGTTGAACGCGTTGGCGATGTCAAGATACACCGCCACCACCACCTTGCCCTGCGAGGCTGCTTCCTCCGTCAGGCTCTTGACGCGCATGATCGCGCTCACGGTGGAGGGTCCCCGACGGAAACCGTACTGGTTGTCCGCCAGGTCTGGCCCCACCGTCGAGAGATGCTCGACGAGGCGTTCCGCGATAATTCGCTCAAAGAACACCTCGTCGAGCAACACGATCGGCCGGTATCCGGACGGTGAGTCCACCGGCCGCCCCGCCTTACGGATCAGGACCAGCTTCCCCGTCCTCCACACCTTGGGAAACTGGCCCCTTTCGAGGCATGTGCTAAAGAGCCCCATCAGTCGAGGCCCGAGTTCTTCGAGGGCCAGGACCCATGCACGGCCAGGAATGCCGTCGGGTCCGGGGGCAGTGATTTTCCGGCGTTTAAGCCGGAGTACTGCCGCCCCTAGCTCCCCAACCCTGACTTCGGGTACGTCGTCTTCGCCGGTGCTATCCGCGTCGGGCAGAGACGGAGCCATGCGCGGAGGGACGTGCTCCTTCGCGCTCGTCGGAAACAGGGAGCCCATGACCTGCTCCAGCTGCTGCAGCTGGAGACTCTGGGTCAGTGGGGGCGCCCTAGGTCAGAGTTTCTGCCTGACCTGTAGGTACGGGCCCCAAGGGGTTCTGCTGCAGGGTCTCCAGGAGCTCCTCGCGGGCCGCCGTCTTGGCCCGCTTTATTGTCTCCTGGAGATTACCTTTAGCCTCCCTGTAAGCCTGAACCACTCCGCCTCGGCATCCACATCGGCAGGCCGGTCCGGTGCCGGAATCCAGGCCTGCACGATGGATGCCTCCAGGAGAGCCTCCCGATCCAGATGGTGAAGTGCCCAACGCGGATTCGGGGGATTTTCTACCGGCTGTGGGAGGTCAGGTGGGGGGACGACATCGAATCGGATGTACCGATGGTCCGAGTGCGTCTCCTCACCCTCCTCCACGTGCCAGCCAGTAATACGGGCGGCGAGGCCAGAGGTCGCGAACGATACGTCCACGACCGAGCTGGTCCCCCGCCGCCAGAAGGTGGCGACATTCCCCCGGTTGAGGACCTCCAGATCACGTGTTCTGGTCCAGTCCTCAAGAAGCCTCCCCTTGTCCCTGGTTTCCCGGGAGCCCCACGCCTCACTCCAGGCGTTGAAGTCTCCCAGGAGCAGGACAGGGCGAGGACGGCACGCAGCGAAGACGACGTCGAGCTCAGTGAGCCATAGCTCAAACTGAGTCTCGTCCAGTGTCGGCGAGATGTAGTTGGCCACGACTGCCAACCCATCATATTCCGCCGCAACACACCCGCGGCCCCTTGCAATGATAGCAAGGCGCGAGTTGTCTGCGGCGGACCCCCCGAAGATAAAACAGGCCGAGCCGTCCTCGTCCACCGGGTTTCCCGGGTGGACGTAGTACGGCTCGGCGACCACGGCCAAGTTTATGGACCACTGCCGGATGCTCTGGTACAGAAGATCCTGAGCAGCGCGGCAGCGGTTCAAATTCACTTGCAGGATGCGTATATGGGCGTCAGACATTAATGGACGTCCATATCAGCATCCCGCCGAGAAACATCTGGCCGTGCAGTGGCGGCACCCCCACCGCTCTCAGCGGACGGACGAAGCTTTGGCCTCGAGGCGGCGCAGGTTGTGCTGCCGACCCGGTGGTTCGCAGTTTTGCCCTCCGCCTCGCAACTAAAGCAGCGAGGCGGGGCATCACAGGCACTTGCCTTGTGACCGGGCCGGCTGCAGCGGAAGCACCGATCGCCCACGTTGACTTCCGCTGTGCACTGCACTCCGACGTGCCCCACCACCATGCACCGGAAACATCTGGTTTCCCGGGCACGAAGGAGGTGCACCTGCGCCTTTAGGAAGCCCCCTACGAGGAGGCTTCGTCCGTCCGTCACTTTCAGTGCCGCCGCGACGGGGCACTGGACGACTGTCATCCCATGACCAGTGGAGCCGAAGGAGATGTCTCCAGCCTTCACCTGGTCACGGGGGCAGCCGCCCGCCTCCACGACGGCGGAGATTACTTCCTCCGTCGTGGCCGCGTCATCCAGACCCGTGATGCGCAATGCAGCGCATTTGGTGGGTCTGGTGACGCGGACGGCTTCTGCGTCCAGCGCGTCCCTAAGCTGCGCTGCTAGGGCGTCAGCTTTAGGGCCGCTGGAGGCGCCGGAGACTTCGGGGAGGCGAGCCGCGGTGCGTGTCGTCTTGCACCGGAGACCCCCCTGGATATCGAGGGCTGAGAGGTTGACTGAGGACTTGACGGTCCTCAGGACATCAGCGTACCCCACACCCCTCTCCACACCCTCCGTCGTCACCGTAAGGAAGGCTGAAGGAAGGCTGTGGAGCGAGGAGCGCGGGGCCTCTTCGGTGCCTTCGCCGCGGCGGCTTTGGCCACTTTCTTGGCTTCACTATAGCTGTTAAACCGATCACAAAATCATAAACAAAACACGAAATATATTAAGTTTGTCCTTGGGGATTCTAAAATTGCTTGTACATTGCTGTGGCACATGCATTGGGATGTAAAAAAGAATAATAAATATTTTTGTGCTAATCAACTTTTGTTGTTGACTGTACCTTGTACTTACACTGGAATGGAGCTTTGTTCATTCATCTTAAAAAGGATTATTTTAATTATGAGAATATTTTTGAAAGCTAGTAATTAAAGTGTGTTTACTCAGTGTTTATCACGTTTTCATTTATTTTAACACTTCGCCATTTTAGGCACTTATCATAATAATCATTTGTGTAAATGATATAAATAATTGCAGATAACATTTACTATAACAAATATTAATTATCCATCATATATGTCCACTAAGATTTTTGGGAGATTTTTCATTTGCTGGCAACATTACGCACACGCCGTTAGTGGTATCGGTACACGGAAATCGGAGTCACACGCACACATTGAAAGTGTCATTTGGCTTCACGTGTTTATTCTACATGTTCCGTCTGCGGAGCTTTATCAGGCTTACAGGGAGGCTAAAGGTAATCTCCAGGAGACAATAAAGCGGGGAGCTCCTGGAGACCCTGCAGCAGAACCCATGGGGGCGCCCGTACCTACAGGTCAGGGAGAAACTCCGACCTAGGGCGCCCCCACTGACCCAGAGTCTCCAGCCGCAGCAGCTGGAGCGGGTCATGGGCTCCCTGTTTCCGACGAGCGCGGAGGAGCACGTCCCTCCGCGCATGGCTCCGTCTCTGCCCGACGCGGATAGCATCAGTGAAGACGACGTACCCGAAGTCAGGGTGGGGGAGCTAGGTGCGGCAGTACTCCGGCTTAAACGCCGGAAAATCACTGCCCCCGGACCCGACGGCATTCCTGGCCGTGCATGGGTCCTGACCCTCGAAGAACTCGGGCCTCGACTGATGGGGCTCTTTAGCGCATGCCTCGAAAGGGGCCAGTTTCCCAAGGTGTGGAGGACGGGGAAACTGGTCCTGATTCGTAAGGCGGGACGGCCGGTGGACTCACCGTCCGGATACCGGCCGATCGTGTTGCTCGACGAGGTGTGTAAGCTCTTTGAGCGAATTATCGCGGAACGCCTCGTCGAGCATCTCTCGACGGTGGGGCCAGACCTGGCGGACAACCAGTACGGTTTCCGTCAGGGACGCTCCACCGTGAGCGCGATCATGCGCGTCAAGAGCCTGACGGAGGAAGCAGTCTCGCAGGGCAAGGTGGTGGTGGCAGTGTCTCTTGACATCGCCAACGCGTTCAACACCTTGCCATGGAGCTGCGTTAGGGAGGCGCTCGTGTATCACGAAACGCCTCCTCCTCCTACCTCCGTCGTATTGTCGGGACCTATCTCTCGGAGAGGGCCATAGCTTTCCCCAGCTGGCTTGGCCAGCTCGGCGAGATGTGTCGTGCGGTGTTCCGCAGGGGTCGGTCCTGGGGCCGCTTCTGTGGAACATCGGCTACGACTGGGTGCTGCGGGGTGCGTTGCCTGAGGGCGTCGGCGTAACGTGCTACGCCGACGATACCCTCGTCACGGCGCGGGGTGCAACGTACCAGGAGGCAGCACTCAAGGTCACGACGGGTGTTGCTCAAGTCGTGGGTCGGATACGGCGGCTGGGACTGGAGGTGGCCTTGCACAAGTCCGAGGTTCTGTGTTTTCACAGACCTCGGAACGGTCCACCTGAAGGTTCCAGCATAAATGTGGGAGGTGTTAGCATCGGCATCAAGCCCTCGATGAAGTATCTAGGGATCGTACTTGATAGCCGATGGAACTTCGGACCACATTTCCGAAGTTTGGTCCCCAAGGTGACACAGGCATCGGTCGTGCTTTCGCGACTGATGCCCAACCTAAAGGGACCCAACGCTTCCTGCAGGAGACTGTACCTGGGGATCGTGCGGAGTATGGCCCTATACGGGGCTCCCGTATGGGCGGCGCGGTTGACGGCCAACAACTCAACGCTCCTTAACAGACCGTTGAGGACCTTGGCCGTCAAAACAATAAGGGGCTACCGCACGATCTCCGGAGAGGCTGCATGTCTCCTAGCCGGGACCCCCCCATGGGACCTGGAAGCGAGAGCCCTTGCGTCATTGTTCCAATGGCGCAAGGAGGCGCTGGAGCGGGACCACAGGCCTGCGTCTCGAGAAATCGATGACCGGCGATCCCAACTCCGACAGGATCTCATGGAGGGTGCGACTTGAGCAACCCAAGTGGGGTGCCACCATCATCGCGGCGGTGAGACCGATCATGGACGATTGGCTGCAGAGGCAGCATGGTGACCTCACGTATCGTGCGACGCAGATCGTTACCGGGCATGGATGCTTCGGTAGCTATCTGTTTCGCATCCGTCGTGAGGTCACACCCCGGTGTCAACACTGCGAGGTTTCCGACGACGACACCGCACTCCACACGTTGGTGGAGTGCTCAGCGTGGGCGAGTCAGCGCCGGGACCTCGTAGTGGGTCTGGGCGTGGATAGCCTCTCGCTGGAGACCATGCTTCAAGCCATGGTCTCCAGCGGGAGTAGGTGGAACGCAGCCGTGTCCTTCTGCGAGCAAGTCGTGGGCGCGAAGGAGGCGGCCAAGAGGGAGAGGGAGCGTACCCTCCCCGCCGAGTTCCGTAGTCAGCGGCGAGGTCGCCGCAGACTCATCTACGCCCAAGACCATCGACCTCCATGATCGGGGCCTGAGGACGGCGGGATCGCCACCCGTCGTCCTTACAGAAGCAGGCTAGAAGGGTTGCGTGCTGCGGGGCCTTTGTCCCATAGCACGCAACCAGATTCACTCACTGACGCGGGATAAAACCCTACCCCAACGACGCGGGATTCTCATCCCGACCCAACCCCCGCAGACACCACAGAGGTGGTCAAAGTCCGCCGGGCGCCACTGGAAAAAAAAAAAACATGTTCCGTCTATATTCTTCTTCTGGTCTGAGAGGTAGGCATGCCCGGTATGCATGGTATTTAATACGTACTTGAATATAGGTACATTAAAAATTCCTGCATGAATTTGTAGGTTTTTTTGTAACAGCAAAAGAAAATCTTATTTTATCTTATCTTATCTTATCTTATCTTCAGCTGATGGAGTTTGGGTTCAGATTACAGAATAGTTTTTGACTTTCTATTGTATATAGTTCCCGGTACCGGCAATAGGCTTGCCCCCTGTTACGTGGGACCAAACTAAGTACATCCATTTCGCTTATTACACAAATTTTACCCCAAGTTTAGTACTTAGATGTTTTAAGCCAGTGATGAACAAAGTTATTACCAACTTTCTTGGCCCTACGTAATAGGTGGCGAGCCCTATGTCAGTTTCAGTCGCATCCGGCAGTCAGTAGGTAAGTAGGACATGCAAGTAGGGATGACATCAGCTCCGAAGATGTGGAATTGCCCCTTAAAGGCTGCCACACAATGCCGACGGCAGTGCCGCCGGCCATGCCGCCGCTAACCCGGCGGCTTACAAAGCATGGCCACCGAGCTGTGCCGGCGGGTTGCGCGGGGTGCCGGCATCATTTCATACATACATGACTGTCACAACCGGAATGATGCTTGGCGGCTATGCGCGGCCTAAGCCGCTCGGCATAAACCCGGCGGCACTGCCGCCGGCACTGTGTGTAGCAGCTTTTAGAAACCCTGTTTATTTTTAACAGATTTTAAAAAGGGAGGATTCTCAATTCGACTGTATTTTTTTATTGAGCGAAGTAAGCGAAGCTCAATCTTAGGCGACTCATGTATTTCGTTTGTCCGCATATACTCCTCCTAAATGCCTGAACCAATCTTCTTCAAACTTAACACAGTGATAACGTGTGGCGTGAGGATGGTTTAGAACAAAAAAAAATTAAAACGGACATACCATCGAGGAATAATCACCGGAAATAAACAATGGTCCCATTGAAAGGCGGTTACACTTCGCTCAGTTTTTTGCATGCATTGCATACCTAGTATTTACATCATTGAACATCTTTCGACTGGGTAAATTAATTTTGCCTTATTACATAAGGCAGCGAAACTAAAATGGGAGTGGGCGGGCCACGTAAGCCGGATGGATTCTGACCGTTGGGCGAGGGTCGCTACTACATGGATAACGAAAAATGGAAGACGCCGCCACCCGGGTCGGCCCAGACAGAGATGGTGCAACGATCTGGATGCCTACCACGAAGACTGGATTGAGGTAGCTCAAGATAGACCACATTGGAAGGAGTTGGGGGAGGCC
>OY748290.1:10318469-10377190 GCA_963556515.1 Nudaria mundana
CAGGCGTGTGCATTTACAGCGAAGAAATCTCCTTTCCTTCCCCTACCCTCTCTTCAGAATGCATTATTACCAATGAAGGACAACCTTGACATCCTTGGCATAGACGTTCGTCGAGAGCTCAATAATAAAAACTACATCGAAAGATGTATAGGGCTAGCTTCGCGGAGACTAGGAATACTGAATAAGGCAAAGCGATTCTTTACACCGCACCAGAGTTGACTGCTGTACAAGACGCAGATTAGACCCTGCGTCGAATACTGCTCTCACCTCTGGGACGGCTCCGCGAAGTATCTGCTGGACGCTCTCGATGCTATGCAGCGACGGGCTATTCGTATAATAGATTGTCCGGAGGTAACGGGAAGCCTTGAGCCGCTAGCTCAGCGCCGAACAATAGCTTCCTTGGCCGCATTCTACCGTATTTACCACGGCGAGTGTTCCGAAGAGCTCTTCAATCTGATCCCACCCTCTTCCTTCCGATCCCGAACAACGCGTTCCGGGCAGAGATGCCACTCCCACACAGTGGATAGCATGTTCGCGAGAACCGAACGTTTCAAACGTTAGTTTCTCTGCCGAACGATAGTGGCCTGGAACGCCCTGCCTGTGCACGTGTTTCCTCCTACATATAACCCTGGGTTCTTTAAGCAGAGCGTGAAGAGGCACATCAGTAGGTCGTCAAGTTGAGGCCACTCTCCATAGTATTGTGTGCTGTGAGAGTGGCCCACAATCGCTAGACGTCGTCACGACTTACCACCAGGCGGTAGGCGTCAATTTGGCGAACCCAAAATAAAAGATAAAAATAAAAAAAAAATTACCGATGTGTCCATAGTAACATGTTTATGCCCGTGACTGTACCTATGTTCTGTTTTTATTGCACACTAGCTGTGGCCTGCAGCTCCGCCTGCGTGTTATAGTTTTCTTGATCACCAGTTACTGATTTATTATGTATAGCTGTTGCCCGCAGCTCCGCCTGCGTGTTACTTTAGATCGACATAACTTTTTTATTTATGTACCGATTGAAATAAAACAAACCTTAAATGTTAAGTTGAATAAACCAAAACGCATTACTGAAAAACGCATTTAAATGGGTTAAGCAGTTTCTGAGATTAGCGTGTTCAAACATTCAGACAAACAGACAAAAATTCTAAATACCATTGTTTTGGGTTCTATTGCGTTCATAAATCCCCCCAACAACAGTTTCTCTATTATATCTTCGATGTACAGACATCTACCACTTAAAATCTTATTATATGAATTGATTGAACTCCAGAAAGTGTTTCCTACTACCACAGTCGAAATATCATAGGTTTAGGTTTTCTTTATACTGTGCTACTACTAAAAGTAAAAACTATTACGAACTAACTGTTGCCCTCGACTCCGCCTACGTAGAATAGCTTTCTCGATCCTAATTCCCGCTAGAACACATTACAGGGATACAAAAGTATGGTAAGTATGTATTATTCTGATGTATGGCATGAGCATTAACCGGAAATTACTTAATCATATCATCATAATCAAAACATAGTGTAAAACAAAATCGCCCGTACCGTATGTATGCTTAGATCTTATAAACTACGCAACGAATTTTGATGCGGTTTTCTCCAGTGGATAGAGTGGTTCTCGAGGAAGATTTTTGTGTATAAAATTTGTCAATCAGGTGAAACCACGGACATCATCTAGTTGCTGAATAAATCTTATAAAGTTAAAATTCAAACTCCGTTAAGGTTCCAAAAATATTATATTTGTTTGTTAACACATTCTGCAAGGTGGAATCAATTGTAGAAATATTAGGTCTTATGTGAAGAGGGTGTAGTGGTAACCGGCAATGTTGATGACACATTGCAAAGGTTAAGCAACATCTAGTCAGGCCGGTCTTAGGATGGGTGACCATTTCTTAAGACACTGAGACCCCTCCGTGTCTCGGAGAGCATGCTAAGCCGTCGGTCCCGGTTGTCATACGAAAATCTAAGGCAGTATTTAGTTAGGGGTAGTTGGAGCGCTTAATCAAAAATCCTCGTGGTCTAACTACAGAACTTCGAAATCGCCCATGGGTTGTGGAGGTCAGTTGGCAGTCG
Organism: Nudaria mundana; assembly: GCA_963556515.1. Lineage (NCBI taxonomy): Eukaryota > Metazoa > Arthropoda > Insecta > Lepidoptera > Erebidae > Nudaria > Nudaria mundana. The sequence goes on from OY748290.1 coordinate 10,320,542, forward strand.
CTTCACGGAAAATTTCGAAGTTCAGCCAAATAGCAGTTAGACTGGAAAGCCGACTTAACTGAGTTGGGAAAAGGCTCGGTGAATGATGATTAGGTCTTAGGTGATATGGTTACCGAGTCTATTCATTTGTACTGGAAAAGCACGGAAAACAAATATAATTACTCACATAAAATTGCGATAAAATCTATTTATCTTGTATATATTGATCCTCTGAGAGGAACTAGAGGCCAACCTTTCATCTCGTCGCGTTGATTTTACATTTGCATAAATAAATTAACTTTTTTGCATATAAAATGTTTTAGATGGCTGTATTAATATTCTCTCGTGTTTTTATTAATAGGTGTTCGGATATTTTAAATATCACGAGTGATTTTATCAGTGATAGCTAGCAACTAGGCTAGCACGTTTTATACCCGGGGGATCAAAAATATCCATTTGATAACCATTTTTCGTCTTGGAACTTAAACCAGCCCAAGACCCGATTCCTATTATATAACTTTATTTGCTTACAAAATAATCTGTGTTAAAAAGAGATGCGTGCTGCGGGGCCAAAAAAGCACGCATTTTCATTCACCGACACGGGATAAAACCCGAGCTCAAGGATGCGGGGTAATAACTGAGCCTACCGCTAAACGGGGGCCACTTTGGTGGCCAAAGTCCGCCGGCATCCACCACAGGAAATACTTCTGAATGCGTACCTGGGGCGCCCGGCATTGGACAAGAAGAGGCCTGTTACCAACTTAAACAGCAGTAAGGCTCGTTTTAACTGTATTAAATGTCTTATACTGGTTTTGGCGGAGAAATAACAAATTGCCGGCCGCAGTTGCGTTGATTTCCCACAAGGTTTACTCGACGAGGGTAAGTAGTCAGTCACGAGTCCCGCCATGTTTCACCTTCAGTTCTGTGTTATAATTTCATCTTGTCTTATCAATCTTACAATGTACTCGGATGTTTTAAAATATCTATGCAAATTTACAGTGAAATATACCTAGGTACCTACATAAATGGTTATGTACTCTCTCTGACTGCCTCGGTGGCTCAGTGGTATGAGTATGCGACTGCTGCCCCTGAGGTCCCAGGTTCGATTCCGGGTCGATTCAAATTATTCGTGTGATCCACAAATGTTTGTTTCGGAGTTTGGGTATTTTCAATGTTTAATATGTATGTATTTAGAAATATATAAGTATGTTTATCAGTCGTCTAGATCCCATAACACAAGCTTATATTAGCTTATTTTGGGCTAGATGACGTTGTGTGAGAATGTCCAAAAAATATTTATTATTTATTTATTTATTATTTACACTCTCGTGTCAGCTAATGCTGAGGAACTCCACTGAAACAACATCTATTCGAGATTCCAACACGTCACAATTTATCTATGAACGATCTCGCCTAGAGAGGTAATTTACCCAGTAATAGGTATTTATTACCCTACTCCAGAGAACTGGTACTATACGGAACGACTAGATTAAATAAAAAGACAAAGAACTTTGGCAAATTGAACTATTAATATTAAACTTCGTTCACTTTACTGTTCCTGTACAATATAGAAGCAAGACTGTTTGTTACTTTACTATAAACTGCTTCCTACTAACACTAGTAGACCTCACGAACATTTAAAACATTATTTGGATTTTCGCCACCATTTTCCTCATAATAAAATCAATTATTATCAGTCAGGAAAACTGATTAATTAAGTACGAGTATGTCTTTAGCCAATCAGAAGTCTTCGAAAAGAACCAACAACCTTAAGACTTTAATAATAATTAAAGCATAGGTATCATTTTTCTTACCTATAAGTAAATGAATAAATGCAGAATGCTCATTATTTTGTGTAAGTTAATATAGTTTGTATTTCAAAACAATGAGTTTACTTAAACTATTCTTAAAATATTAAGATAGAAATTATAAATAAATCACAAAACTGATGTCATCGGCCGGACTCGAAACCACGGCCTTTCCCTTATGATTTATTTATAATTTCTGTCTTAATATTTATTATTATGGAAGAAGTGCTCGCTTACCGTCGAAAAGTGAAGATATAATTAGCCTCTGCCGATTACTTCAAGAAACAGGTGTAATTTTAATGAATAAATGTTAAAATAACTGATGCGTAAAGTACCTATGCATGCTATGATGCAATGGATAAGGTATTTGCGTTATAATATCCGTTAAAAAACAAAAAATAATGACATCTTAAATGGATCTCGGAATTCAACTCGAAAAATAAAAGAAAAACAATGTCAACAAAAATCATTCTTCATCATTTTAGTACATTTTTTTTTAATTTATATAATTATAGACCACGGCTTCTCTCGCGTGGTTTAGATTTCTGGTATCCGATTCCCACGAAAACATATTGCTGGGATAAAATTTACCCTATGTCCCGTTAAAATTGTTCCAGCCGTTTATGAGCTAATCCGGAACAAACTGACCTTTTTATAAGATAAGATAAGATAAATACTCTTTATTGTACACAAAAACATTACACAAAAAATTTATAAATTACACATAATAAATGACACATGACACACCTTCTAAAAATTAGTACAATAGACGGCCTTATCGCTAAAGAGCACTCACTTCCAGGCAAGAATTTATTGAAAAGCTTTGAATTATAAACAGACATTTCAATTTTATTTATTTGTATGGATAAGATAACCAAATAAAATAAAAAATTGGTTCAGTAAGGAGAAATATAATTTCAATTGGAGTGGCTCTCTTGGTGATTAGTAAAAAAATTAAATGAAATGTTTATTTCTATTGAAACCTTTTGTTATTTACGTTCCGGAAATTCGAACCCAAACAGTTATTAATTTCTATAAATAGAGGGAGATCCCAGTCACCCCAGAATTTTAGGAATCATAAAAAAATACTTATAAAATGAACTTAAAAAGGAATGGATACTTGCTAAGCTGAAAACTTTACAGGTAGCAGATATCAAAGGGGAAAAAAAAGTGGAGAAATTATGTCATATTTGAAGACCGAATAAAAAAGAAGATAATCTATATTAATATTTTGTTAGTTGAATAGACAAATTATATCCTTTAACGAATCCATCTGTTTTACTAAACCAATCCAACCTAGAGAAGTTTAATTCGCCTACATTTGAAATGTCACTAAAACAACTTGTGAAATGAAACGATTACAAATGGAGCTATAAATCTGATGCCACTATGTGTTTACTTCTGTTTGCACGTACCATTGTACACAGATTTAAAGAATTGTCGAATACCTATGTTGTTGCAAACATCGTGTAGATACTAGATAATACCTAATTCATTTATATTCAAGTACGGTGTCTTGCGCGGTGCTTCGCGCCGCACCACACCATAGGTTTTGGCCTTTAACTGTTGACCCCTTAGGGCTAGGTAAAATTTTCGATTTTTTTATCTTGCCTCCAGATCGAGGGCTATCCATAGAGGGGTCAACCATAATTGGATCATAAGCACTTCTCGAGAGCTAAGGGGGGGTACATTCCCCATTTCTATACTTATATAGATATACATACTTTGTGGAACCTATTTACGTATGTCTTGAAGATATGTAGGACAGTGTAGTAGAATCTGTCAGGGTTATCGTAATAAGTCAGTGAGCTAAATAGGTAGTCCATGTAATGAACTTCAAAGGAAATCTAAAACGGATCCAATAAGTAACTTTGTTAGTTTAGGAGTTCTAGACGGTATTATGCGTGACTAGGTCTGGAACCCTATTCTATTGGCAGACTATTGGCCGATTTTCAACCGGAGACAAAAAGTGATTTTTTGATTCGCCCGGATATATACCAGCTAATGGGGGTGTCTTCGGGTTGATATAACCCTTACGTAACATCCTGTATATTTAATGTTTGTTCGAGGAATAACTACGTCGTTTGTGAACCAATTTTAATACTATTTTTTTTGTTGGAAATGAGATATTTCCAAGTTGGTCCCATTATGAGAAAATCAGGATCTGATAATCGAATCCCGGAGAAATCGAGGGCAACGTTTGAAAATTGTAAGGGCGACTACTTAGTGCGTTTGTAATTTTTTTCATTAGGTATAATAAAGGATTACCATTTAATGATTGAAGTCGATCTGATGAGGAAGCCGAAAGCCAGTCGAGGGGACTCATCAACGATTTATAGCAGTTACGCTGTGTTTGGGTTTCATTAATTTGTATTGAAGAGAACTTTGCGTATATCCCAAATTGCTTTTTAGTTTACTCTTGGATTCGGTCTTTTTTTATACAATTTTATTTATATTAAGGCATGGGCTTTTGTAAAGAATAAATGTTTTTTGTTTTTCACTGAAAGTAATTTATAACATTTTCATCTATGAAAGGGAATGATAATACACACACACATATCACGCCTATATCCCCGAAGGGGTAGGCAGAGGTGCATTACACACCCACAATTTGCCAGTATTTTTTGTTCCACGTAATAGGGGGCAAGCCTATTGCCGTCACCGGGCACACATATAATGGGTTATGTCCAAAACAGCCGAATGAAATTATTAAAAAGTAGCAGCTAACCCTAAAAAGATAGCTTGAATTGTAGACGTTTCGCTCATTTCACTCGTTCGGTCAAATACTAATATTCAGTCAATTCATTTGTTAAACCACAAAATACCTATACATCTACCATAGTAGTTACTAAATCAGAAAGCATTTCCAAGAACGTTATTCCTTAAATTAGATGTGAATATAGAATGCGTGCAACTGATTCCATGTACCTAGGTGCAATAACACACATCAAAATGGGTACCGATTATACAAGCCAGCCGCCTGGTACAGCAGAAGCAGCTGTCCTGCGCTACTTCATACCGCGCCTCAGAGTTACTCCTTGCCACCTCACTAGTTATTACGAGTACATATTACACTTGACATAGAAATGGGTTAGGAAAAATTGTCCCACTTTTCAATAGCATTTGTTTTGTAAAGTAGGCCTCATCTACGAAAATTGGAAAGGTCTAGAAACAGTAACATTGTCGTTCCTTTAACCAGTTTAGTTCACATATAACTGGCTAGTGCTTATGTCGTTTACTTACGTGAAACATATTTTATCGTACCACAGCCATTAGTCACAGCAGCTCAACATGAGCTCGAACCCGCACTGCTACTTAAGTAACGACCACACCTAATGTGAACACATACTTCTCGTATTTTTTCAATTCAAGCTACTGAGTAAAATAAGAGATCGCTGCTGCTGCTGACTAACAAAATGGTATGACCATTTAGTTGTGAAATCGGTATACCTATTGTCGGTATAAAACCTTAACGTTAAAGAAGCATGTTTATTTTGATGCAGAGCACTGATAGATACAAATAATCATATAATATAAAATATATATAAAAAAGGCAGTTTATGCCTGTATTTTTAACTGACTTTAAAAAAAGAGGTTGTCAATTCAATGGATTTTTTTTATTACTGTATTTTTTTTGTAAGTATTTTTTTTTTTTGTTATCTCATATCTTTTGACTGGGTGAACCAATTTTGAAATATTTTCCCTGCCACTGCCATACTCACAGAGCTTGCAGCACTCCCTTTTACGTGGAACCAATAGAAAAGCTGGCGAAGTGTGCATGTTTAAAATGCCTCTGCTTACTTATTCGAGAAAAATACAAAGTATAAATGTATATAAGTTTAATTTAAAAATTATTTATGTCCAAAGGTGAAAGGATGTTAATTATACAATATGTGTTGGGTCCACTTGTACTGGGAAACTTGTTTTTTATGACTTACAAAGTTTAATAAAGGGTGAGCAATCCACTAGAGACTACCTACGACCCTTTCAGGATTCTTAATTTACGTAAACGTCATTTTGGTAATTTTGTTAATATCCAAACCGCTTTATTTATTTTATAGCAATTTCAAAACTATCGAGTAGAATATGAAATCTAATATTAGTTTTTTTTAAACATTTATTTACAATAATAATTACAAAATACATAATTACATACTAAACATATTTACTTACATTACAAAATATCGTTTAAAAAATCCTCCGCGTCATTGCCGGCTGGGAAGGTTCCCAGAATGCTGGCTGTGTTACCACGTTTGATAGCGATGCTTATTCTTTGGGCCAGGAAATAGGCAGCCTTCCTGGTCCTGAGAAGCATCGATTAAGCATTTAGCAATGTCTCTATAGGCAATAGGATATTCATACTATATTATACTGTGTACCACTATTAGTAATAAATGACCATAAAATAAAATGATAATAAAATGACTGCTGAATTTCGTTTGTAATAAACGCACCTGTTTCGAGGACAAAAAGGGGGGTTTGGTGTTTTTTAGGATTACGTTGAAAAAGTTTCGGAACCCTTATAGTTTCGTCAAGTCCGTCCGTCCGTCCTCCTATAGGCTTTTCTCCCAAACAGTTAGTGCTAGAAACGTCGACAAAGTATTAAACTAAAATTAAAAAAAAAAAAAATTTTGTGGTACCTTACACGTAAAGTGGGTATGATATTTTTTCTCGAGTCTACACCAACGTGTGGGGTATCATTAGATAGGTATTTTATATTCTTTGCGAGATTGCTAAAGTGATCTTTTGATTAAAGTATCCGTTTGCGAGATATTTAGCTTTGAAGAGCAAATTTTTACGAAAACAGGCCGATAGAGGCAATAACCTCACGTTTAGTTTGAATTAGTTATTCCCTATTCTGTGCTTCTGTTTCAAGAAAATTTATGCATGTTTTATCATTATTAGGTTAGGTTAATAATTTCAATGGACTTTTGAGGCTGACTGTACATGTACATAAAAATAATAGGCACACAAAAGTAAATGGAAAAAATAATCGAAACAGCACATTAGAAAGAAAATTGTTACCGCAACAATAATTGAGGTGCATTTAGCCTCCAATTGGCTGCGTTCCCTACGCTTCCCTTCGTTAACCGCCTCGGTAATGTTTCGGAAAATTGTTGCTATTCTCACAGTAGGGTTGCTCGGCGCTTTGTTAAGACTGGGTACCTATTTGCAGATGTCTCACTCCGATCATCGTTTATTATACGTATCGTGCGTCGTCTTTTTATGTATTATTTTGCCGACTCGACATAGGTGTCATGGGTCGGGCCTAGCACAAGTCATATTCATTCAACGCGTAAATATTTTGATTCGCACTACCGGCTTTTCGCACTACGGTGTGTATCACACAAAGACCCATCGTGGATCGTCGCCTTGTGATCTGCTTCGATCTATAGCAAATTACTGAGAAGCAGACAATGAACTTTCCCAGTTGTCGTTTCTATTTTAATTCGTTTTCATTGAGATTTCAAATATGAGGATTACAGCTTGAAGCACACAATGGATGGACTATTATGACCTTAGACCAACATACCGCAAGGACCTTTGTTGCTCTGTAAGACGCTTAGTAGGTACCTATAATTATATTTCCCTGTTTTTATTTATCTTATTAAATATCGTATTTTATAAAATACTTCACTTATCAATAGAGTGTAGGTAAATAAGCAGGTTTTGGTGGTTTGTTAAGGTGTTTAATTAAATCTTTACGAAAAAATTCCAACCTTTGACAATATTTGACACACGCCATATTTTTAAATAGGTTTCATTTTATGGGTGTAGTTTAGAGTTTTCTACAACATAGGTACTTGATTTGCATGTACTATCTTAATTACAAATATTTGTATAAAAAGTATCTTATGTCAATTCATGTCAATCAATGTATTTCATGTTCATGTACTCGTATTTACAATAACAAAAAAAATAATAAAAAAGTTTTTTTTTAAAGACTAAAACCTCGATTTATCCATCGTTAGGTGAATTTGGATGACAGCATCCTATTCAGTGGAAGCCGCCCCGTTATTATGGATATGTATTGATTAACGAAGGCTCAGCCGAACGTCAATAAAGAGAGCATCAGGAACTGTGCCATAGCGACTGCCATCAACATTACATCGCAAGGCAACGGGTTTCAATTCGTTTTCAAAATGACAATACAGCTGCTACTTTTTATTAAATTCATTCGGCAATTTTGGACATAACCCATTATAAATGTGCCCAGTGACGGCAATAGGCTTGCCTCCTATTACGTGGGCCAAAAAATACTGTCAAATTGTGGGTGTGTAATGCACCTCTGCCTACCCCGTCCAGGATATATGCGCGATATGTGTGTGTGTGTTACAAAACCTCCACATCTTTCCCTACTTCGGCATCGACGTAGACGAAAGCGTAATGACATGTTTTGTAATATCTTACAGCTTATTAAGTGTGTTGTTTGTAGCATACCTACAAAATAAAAAGATGTGTGAATTACCTCGTATACGTCAGTTTTTTTTATCGGATCACAAACACTAAATACGGGGTATTTTTATGAAAAAACCGTTTTCCTTCGATATCTCCAAAACCGTTATCTTTTAGCGATACATTGGAGTGTTTAATTTGATGTATTTACTTTCCCCTACATCCTCCTGCCCTACGACTTAGATCTACGACTTAATAGATCCCGCAGTTACAAATATCGTTTAACAGAAGACCCAATTAAGGTAGGTATACAAAATTAAGGGACTTTTTTTATTCAATATGGATGTTTATTATTTCCGTGTATTAAAGTTCTCATTCATTGATAAATTCATAACCAATATTACTAAAGTAAGTAAAGTAAAATAATACCGAGTAATTATAATCCGCAGTGAAGCATGTACTCTCATGGGAGTTCAAAACGTTGAAATGAAAAGCTATTTGAGTTAAATCCTTTTGATAAAGCTGCTCTTCCGACGTTTATTTATTTATTTATTTATTACAAGGTACGCTTTAGCACACATCATCACAAAAGTAAACATAAAGTATAATTAATTATCTTATATCAAAGCAAAGAAATTAAGTTAAACTTAAGGAAAAGCACTTATGACACGTGATACGACTATCTTGTACTGGGAGAATGCACCGTGGAATACATCCACATCCTCCACCCGATTCAACTCATTGAATGTACGACACATCCTAACCAGAGGGTTATAGAATGAGGTATTATTTTTGTATGTCTGAATCAGAAACACACTATGACAGCGTGACCTGTGTCTTATGTTAATAGATACAGCAGACAACAAGCATGGCGCATCAATGACAGAGTGAATAATCTTGTGGAGGCAAAGGAGATCATATCTTTTGCGACGGGCCTGAAGCGAAATCATACCAAACTCCGCCAATCTCTCACTATAGTCCCGCAATGATCTACCATAGTTAAATTTGCGGGTGACGTACTTCAAGCAACGTCGCTGCACGCTCTCTATGGCATCTGTATGAACACTATAGAAAGGGGACCATACTGGACAACAATATTCAAGACCACTCCGGACCAGACTTGAAAAAAGAGTCAATAAACTCTGTTTTCTTTTAAAATTTTTGGTTGACCTGATGATAAAGCCCAGTAGTCTGCGGGCTCTATTTACTATACCTATGTGAGTAGTGAAGGCGGAATGTTAGTTGCTCATCAAAAAGCACTCCTAAATCCTTAACGGAAGTCTTTCTCTCCAAAGCTTGACCTTCCACAAGATATTCATTGTTAATTATATTACGTCTTCTAGTGAAAGAAATATAACAGCACTTTATTATTATATTTATATATATAATGTTATTATTATTGGCCGTTAAATCAACAATTTTAGGTTCAATACATAGAATTCAGGTTTAATACATTTTGAAATTACTGATTCATTAATATGAATCAGTAATTTCAAAACGTATTAATAATACGTAGTATTTTGTAAAGCTTCTATCTAATGATACAAAATATGAAATACAAAATACTTTTTCTGTGAAGCTGTTTTCATGTCCGTTTAGATTGAGGAGCCACTTGGCGTTTTAATGAAATTGAAATTTATATATTTCGCACCTTCGGTGCAACAAAGTCATAAATACGCAAAATAGCAAAATCGACTTAATTACGCCAAATCGTTTAAAAATAATGCATTCGTTTGGGAAAACAAAGACAGCCGTAAAAGTACATCAACATTTCGCAAGATGGCGTGAGTGCCTTTGTGGTTATTACTGCTTTACCGACGATACTTGGGCCAACAGTGTCTGATTGTCCAATAGTGTCCCCGTTGTCGGGAGAAATCGTCGTGTCCCGGAGCTACAACCGCATAAAGGTAATTGTTACCATTTTTATTCTCACTCATTGGAGCAACAAAAACTCATTTATATTTATAACCTCAATTATTTTTTGTATTAATCAAAGAACTTGGTGATACATAGCTATTGATTACAAAAATGATTTTGTTGGTCCAATTTAATTATTTTCAATTAGTATAATTGAAACTACGAAGTCTTAAATAAAAATGTGTTTTTGTAGGCCCAATAATAGTATCTACTTTTTAACTATGGTGTTGGTGCTAAAGTCATAAATTAAATTGTGGTTTTGTATGCCCAAAAATATAAATTGACTTTATAGTTCTAACAGCTTAAGTTAACTGTTAGAACTATAAAGTCATACTTTTAAAATAGGATTATGTAGACCCCAATATTATTACTTTTTTAACTAAACTATTGAAAATACAAAGTAGTAAGCGATAAAAATGTTTTTGTAGCTGCAGTACCATATACATAATTATAGCATAACAATGAAAGGCCTCGTAACTTTACAGTTTTTTTTTGTATTCTATGTATTGATTGCATTATTTAACACAAAATCGAAACACTATTGCTCCAAAATTACTATGTAACTATGTCCATACTGTAAATTACTGTATTATGGTATACAATAAAGAGTTATCTATCTATCTATCTAAAAGTAATTTCGAATGAACTATACTTCAAAACTATATTTACTAAGTTCGTTCTAAACTAAGTTCGTGCTACGAGCTTCATATTTTTGTCGACGTCAGTTTAGTGGTGATGTACTTTTGCTTTTCATTTCTAAGATTCAATTACCGGTATCAGCATAACATTTTGTTTCAATTTGGTTAATCTTTATTGCAACCTTCCACTGACATAATTATCACTCGCTTCAAACTAGTTTTTAATAAAATTAATTATATTCCAGAGAACAATGGGTTCCCGAAGTAGGAAAATTATTTCGATGGTTCCTTATCAACATAATAATTTGATAGAAAACAGAACATTAGTTGAAACCGGGTTAGAGAACTATGACTCAGAAAATCAACTCAACGATCATAGCTACAGCTTTGAAACTTCTCATTCTTCAATAAATAATATGCCCCGTACTCTTGATGGCAGAAAAACGATCTATCAATTACCGAAAATCATGCAAATGATGGTGATGGTGAAATAGTTTTTACCGTGAAGCCAAAATAAACCAAATCAAGATATTTCGTTGAACAATGAGATTCCTTTTGATAATAATGAAGATGTGTATGTGAGTGATGGATCTGAATATGAACCACCGAAAAAGAAGCAACCATATAAAAAGTTTATCCATCGGCCCATAATTCAGCAAACAGTGATTCCTCCAGTTCTAGCAGTAGTTCCAGCAGCTGCGGGTCTACATCTAGCGGGTCATCATCATCCGAAAGTAATTCTGATGTGTTAATTGCGCGGCATCATAATGTAGTTCCTGAGACTATAGAACCAAGCACTCATAATGTAGTCCCTGAGACTATAGAACCAAGCACTAACCCGAAGTCTAAAAAAAGGACACTGATTGCGAAGGTTATTGTTTCCTAGTATAAATAATTTTGGGATTATTTTCGAAGTGGTTTTAATAAAAACAACACTGTAAAAATAATGCCAAATTATTTTGTAGTTCGTAAGATTTCAATTGTTTGGAGATACGTTTTTTTAATTAGTAGTTGATTTTACGAGAAGAAAATATACGAAATATTTGATTATAACTTTTTATTTTATCTAAAACCTGCTAAAACCTTATCTTAAATCACAACCTGCATAGCACACAATTTACAAAATTATATTAATTCCTGATGCAACAAAGTCACAATAAGGCCCCTTTTTTTTATTTCGGCTTTTTTTTACATTTTATTAGTAATTGAAAATAAAATAATTTCATGAAACTGTAGCAAAAGAAATAAACAATATAATTTTGTTAAAATGTAAAACCTATTGTGGATAATAATCCAGTAATAAGACAACAACCCGAAAAAAAACTTAAAAGTGCTTTCCTGTAAAATCACAAAATGAGCTGTTACGACTTTGTTGCACCGAAGGTGCGATTTATATAGGTATTTAGTAGTAAGTAAGGGTAAAACGGTTACCGTGTTACTGAAACTTCGCTGTCCGTCCGTCTGTCAGTCTTTTTTATATAAAAATTAAGTAATAAAAATAATTCATGGACAATTTGAATGATGAAACAATTTGTAGAGAAATTATAGGATAGTAAATAACTTCGTAGATATGTACTTTTTTATGGCAGAATTATACGTGCATTTAGTATAAATTTATACAAAATATCGATGTGTTTGTTTCAAATTTCGTTCAAGTTTAAGTAAATTGGAGGCAAATAATTTTTTTAAGCATCTCAATTGAGGAGCCAGTTAAAATGTGCCATATCTCCTAATCTACTCATTATTAATGACTGAACCTTATCCTACAAAACTAATATACGAGTACATACTACTAAATGACGAAGAAATTGCGCGTTAATTGAACTACTACTTCTTTGAAAAATGACGACCCGTAAGTAATGGTCTGAGGAGCCACATATAATGTATGATAACTTTTTTAATTTTGTTACTACAAAACTCAGATTTTGTCCACTAACTTCTCTCGAATGTATACAAAATCATACCTAATTTTGTTAAATATTCATCCACGATTTTCCTAGTTCTGACGTGGCTCCTCAATCTAAACATTGTTCTTATAACTTTTGAAGTATTATACTACAAAATCGAGGACTGAGGATACAATTTTTTTAAACTTACTACCTAAATACGTGTATTAATTTCATTAGATACGGGCTCCTCAATCTAAACAGACATGCGGTTTTCATATTGGGTTGATTTTGCAATTAATACAAAATGAATTTATGAAAATGCGTAGAGTGGTTGGTGATAGGTAGTATAGATAGAGTGATAGGTTTACATTATATTAAAGGCAGGTTTAAAAAAGCTTCCTACGAAGTACGTGACACCAACAAAACTACTAAGCTCTCTTTGCAGGAATGTGTTAAGAACCTCGATTTCATGTGCAATAGCGAGAAATTCATACAAATTTTAACAAGTTTTAACTTACCAATACTACTCAAACGTCTGCTTAAAATTCATTCCTCTTCCTCGCAACAAAAGGCTAGATTTAGTCCGTTTTATTCTTTTCGGTCGTCAGCGACGCCGATGGTAATTCTCGTCTTTTAACAAATGAAAGACATTATCACATTGTCTAACGTTTATAGAAATAAAAGTTGGTAAAAAAATGCTAACGCGATGGTCATTTCATACGTAACGGAGGTTTTTTAAACTAAACCAATATTACAGGACTGCACTTAAGCTCGGCGGGATGAGTCGAGCTCGGCAAATGTGTCGTGCGGTGTTCCACAGGGTCGGTCCTAGGCCCTCTCCTGTAGAACATCGAGTACAACTGGGTGCTGTAGGGTGCGTTACCTGAGGGCGTCGGCGTTTGCTGGCTGTTGAAATTTCGGTTCGGATATCAGAATGGTTATTTGTATTCTATTGCATACTCGTACATTGTGTCCGGTAAAAACAATAGATTTGCGTTTTGCCATGTCATATTTTCAGGGAGATATTGTGGAACTTGCTAATGTTTCAACATAGCTTCGGTAGCACTTATGAGAGTTTAAAACACTTACAGTTTTAAAGATCTAAGCATCCTATATATAGAAACGGAAGCGACATTATTTTATACTATGTTATAATGATGATATAACTTTTGGCACTACTTACTTACATTAAGTTTTTAGGTTTCGTACCCAAAGGGTATAACTGGACTAAACTAAAACTCGCTGTCCGTCCGTCCGTCTGTCACCAGGCATTATCTCATGAACCGTAATAGCTAGACAGCCGACATTTTCACAGCTGATGTATTTCTGTTGCCACTATAATAAGAAATACTTCCTAAAAACAGAATAAAATAAATATTTAAGGGGTCCCATACAACAAAGATTGACGTGATTTTTTGCCGTTTTCATAGATAATGAGTACGGAATCCTAAATGACTACGGTACCTACCTACATAGATACTTAGTAAAATTAGAGGAAATCTTACCATGAATCAAAATGTTTCAGTTAGTGTCACTTAAAATTAAGTCATAACAAATATAAACAAAGAATTACTTTCACCACGTAAATTTTGTGAAGAATTGTAATTCATCTGATAGCAACGGCTCGTGGCCATTTCGTGACACTTTTGTTAAAGTGTATAAAGAAACGGAATTCTCAATGGAGAAGTTAAGTAAAAGAATATGAAAATATTATTCTTTTATGAATTATTTATGTATGGTACGATAATATTATAAGAGAACGAAGGACATCCGGAAATTATACAGCGGGTTTTATGTTTCAAAATAGAATATAATTTGTAATAATTTCAAGAAGAGAGAAGTAAGTATGATGCTATGAGTTTTTAGGGGTTCGTGTCTTAGTGGTATGGTAACCGAGTAGTAACACATTGCAAAGGTTAAACAACATCTATCCAGGCCGGTCTAAGGATGGGTGATAATTTCTTAAGAAATTGATTATATGCTTTTTCCCACTGGGATAGACAGATAGCACCAGGACCCCGCTTAGTAATTCTCCTTCTATGCATACCACGAGTTTTCATTTAAACATACTTCTATTAAAGGAGTACTACCTAAAATATCGAAATTAGTTCTCTCGTCCAATTACATTTTTCGTTACTATGCTATGAAAAATTTAATTTTAACGTGAAGCTTATTATGTTTTTTTTGTGTCTTCGAACACAATATTTAGTGACGATAAAGCGAGGGCAGTTGAACAAACCCGCACTTCACGAAGACGACGCTGAACTGAAGCCAGTCTACCCGTGACCACGCCTCTTGTAACAGGGTCGAAACGTCGGGTAATAAAGAGGTATGTATATGTAGGTACATATATCTCAATAATCGCTTGTCGTCGCGGCACCCGTTTGTCTTAAGTTAATAATTTTATATTTTAGGTGGTGACTCTAAGAGGTTCGGGTTCATAAATGCCATAAAAGTAGGGTGAAGCCTTTACCCAAAATGACCCACAAGTCTTGTGTTCTGTATTTATCAACCCATTTTGTAAATTTAATTTAAAGATGTGCCGGCGCTGCTGCTGTATCTGCCGAAGGCCTCAAACGGCGTAAATATGCTAACTTAACAGGTTGGAATATTTGAGCCGGGGTTATAAGGTCCGAGCGCGCGCCATCTTTATAGAGACATAATAGGCTAAACGCTTAATCGATGCTTCTCAGGATCAGAGGCTGGCTATTTTCTGGCCCAAAGAATAAGTATCGTCACCCAACGTGGCAACACAGCCAGCATTCTGGGAACCTTCCCAGTCAGCAATGACGCGGAGGATTTTTTAAACGACATTTTGTACGTGTTTGTGTAAATATTTTTTGTACATAATTATGTAAATTGTTATTCTTATTATAAATAAATATGTATTTAAAGACTATAATTACTCGTATTACATGTCAATTTATATTCACAATCAATGACAATCTTATGGCAGTAATTATAGCTTGGTGTAAACGAGAACACCAATAATACATAGCAAGGACTCGCCTCTCAAGAAAACCTGCTCTATCACCATCTTCGGTGCGAGCGTTCAATAACGACCCCTTCCGCAGTCATCGACGCCTCTTTACGTAGCACTTGAACCGTATAGTAGCTCACAGGTCTCTTGTGATTACTGAAGCCTCCAGCATAACATTGTTCTTGTAGAAACTTAGTTGCATTACATTTTCACCACCCCTGACTTTAAATTAAAATTAGTTATATGTCTGGATGTATTTATTGACACTAATTTGCGTTCAAGAAGAAGAATTTGGGAATGAAGAAGCTTAGACAGATAATAAAATCTATGTCAACCATGTTTCTAGCAAATAAACGATTTGATTCGATTTGATCAATCAATTTGATTGATTGATTCACTCTCAAAAAGATTGTCTACTTATAATATGAAGTGGACTTAAAGAAATGGGACGTTAGTACATATTAATATTTTGAGTTTGAGCTCTACATTATTTCAACATTTTATCTAATAAAGTATACCCGAGCCTCGGAGAGCACGTTAAGCTGTCGGTCCCGGTTGTCATACGAACACCTATGGTTCTCGTTAGGGGTAGTTGGAGCCCTAAACCAAAAATCCGACCGGTCTAACTACAGAACTTCGATATCGTATCGCCCATGGGTTGTGGAGGTCAGATGGTAGTCGCTTCGCGGAAAATATTGAGTTCAGCCACTATTTATTAATCTGTGGTTCAGCCGAATCGCAGTTAGACTAGTAAGCTGACCCCAACTGAGTAAAGGAAAATACTCAGTGGATGATGATGATCCAAGGATCTAATAAAGTATACCTAAGTAACTACAAACAACACTTCATAAAAAAAAGGAAAAAAATAAGAAATTTAAGGTTATAAAATAAGCGATTCAGAGTCGGAAACGATGATTACTTTCGTGTCTGTTTATTTATTTGTCCGCACTTATTAAAACGGTTAGCCAGATTTGGATTGACATTTGGTTTGGAGATAGTTTGGCATGTAAACATTTAATGACACTTGCACAATAAAAATTCGGGGGCAAACGTCGTTGATTAATAAAATATATCCATTTGGAACTTGCTAACGGTAACAATACATAAATCGTAGAAATAAGGAAACATAGGGTTAGGCTATAAATAATATAGCCCTCAAAAGGATAAACAAAATTACTTTAGAAGTGTCATTTGCACGACTCACGAAGGTCCTAGGGAAGGCTTAGGCGCTGAAACTTCATTCCATGAACGAATAGTAGATTGAGAGTAGTAGGTTGAGAGCAACTTAAGAACTAATTGTTTATTGAAAATGATAGACCAACTTGAGGTCGTCTTCTGGCTAGTCAGAGGACGCAGCGCGCTATAAAAGACCGTAAATTAGGTGTCTGTAGCACAATAGGTTGAAACATACACACATTGCCCGGAGCATCTTTTGCAATCAGATTATTAGTGGTTTACTTATTAGGTATATTAGATCTAGAACAAATCAACAATCACTGCTCTACGGCCTTTTAAACGGTGCTGCATCTCCTGGCGAGACTAAATAGAGGTATGGTTCTCTATCACGTCAGAAGACCTACCACAAATGCAGAAAACTATCATTTTCAAATTAATAAATAATATTGTACACAGCCTGAACTGAAATGATGAAGTGCAGTTAATGAAACATGCGTTCTGATTGAATTTAACCTGCACAATCATTTTCTGTGGTAAAACTGTAGGGTAATCGAATACCGTTTCGCTACAAAATTTATCTGAGGTATATTTGATTGAAAATAAAATGAGCAGTGATGTTATGAATATCTTACCATCGTGCCAGTGCTAATTGAACAAAAATATTCAATTAATACATTTTGAAAAAAACTCACTTGTACACTATTTCACAAATATTTTTATTTTTGGTAAACCCTCCCTACTGCTTTCGCTTTATGGCAAGAAACTCATCATCACGCTAACATACGTCGATGTTAGCGTGAAGATGAATTTCTTTATCATAATATCAGCAAAATGGGTTTTAAAAATTAAATAATATTAGTAAAATATGTTACAAAAGTGGAAACACCTCTGATGATGCCTTAAAGAGAATATTTGTGGAATAGTGTACAGGTGAGTTTTGTTCAAAATGTATTAAGTTTTCGGTGCTGCCGAGTTTCTTTTGCTTTGATCATCATCATCCTCCAAGCCTATTCCCAACCCAGTTGGGGTCGGCTTTCCAATCTAACTGCGATGCGGTTGAACTTCGATACTTCTGTGTAGCGACTATCTGACCTCCACAAACCATGGGCGATATCGAAGTTCTGTAGTTAGATCGGTCGGATTTTGTTTGTTTTCTTTTGCTGCGGTGTAAGTCTTAGATCAAAAATACCTAGATTACCGATCATGGCTTTAAAAACGGCACCACTTCAACTCGGTCCCTATCGCTAGTGGACCGACTTAACACTTCAGTCCAGTCTGTCGCAACTACATACAAAAAAAACTATTATGAAACGGGGATAAATTTTAATGGCTCAATATTTGTCTCACTCAATTTCTCTATCTGTCCCGCTCGTTCCTTCATGAAATGTCATGTGCCACTGTCTGTCGGTGTGGATGTCTAATTGTTATTTTCAATTTCATCATAATTTCGACCCACAGTTAAAATCTCCTACGTTATTAGCTTTACTCACTGGTCATTGGCAAGTTGCTGCAAGTGCAAGCAGAGGCCATAACAAAGAATTGAATTGAATTGAATAATAATGTTTTTCTTTGAATGTAATTAGTGAAATAATTGGGAGAATAGCTGAATTTTATTAAAATTTTTGTAAGACCGTTCTCTAGAAAAGACTGTTTTATACGTTGTTTATTAAAATCGAATATGAAGTATGTATAGAAAGTGTGAAATATGTAGTTAAAATCTGGAAGAAAGGACGGCACAAAACGGATTTTCATGGCCAGATTTCCTATGGATGAGAACAATAACACCGGAAGATAACAAAATATATAACTACATAGATGAAAGAATGATGGAAAGACAAATTATCGCTCAAAACATTTGATAAATGTGTTTTTGTGTTCGAACGTGATGTAAAACCTTATCTTCATAACTAGGTAATCGCTGGAATGCGGGCGGTTACATCCAAATAATTAAGACGGAGAACCCTACCTAACCTCTAAAAAATATAATTCAATTTTCAACAATGACGCGAGCCAACGAAGCCGCGAATTGTTCAAGTGTAATTATAAAGATGCAAAGGTGACCTGATTCCTGTCGGCCTATAAGCTAAGTATATCAAATGAGTTCTGTTTAGTGTTAAGACACTAAACAGCTGCATGTTATAGTTGGTAGAAGCTTGATGATAAAGTTGCGGGGTAGGTTGACTTGTAATTTAAAGCTATTGCTCTGATAATTTACTTGTCAGCACATTGCAATAACCTTTCTAGCTCATTCTCATGATATTGTACGGATGGATGGAAAGTAACCTCCATCCAACCGTGAAAGTAAGTTTGACCCGTTAACGTGATACTGAATTGAGTAACCTGTTGAGACTAATAGAATTGTAAAGAGACTAAAGAAAGAGAGTGTGAGTTACACACCAGACAGATGCCAGGACGTTGATATCCTTTGTATTGGTTTCATGTAACTTACTTAATTGGGGATGGATTGAGACGTCCTATGTTCATCTAGGCGCCAAGTAAAGAGATGAGGGACGTCCTTAAAGAGTGTTGCGGACGTCCCTAAAGTAAAGTGAGCGGCTTCCTGTGACGGGGTGTATGTGACCCCCATCAGGACCGCCAGATCAGAGTGAGGAGACGTCCTCAAAGTAGAGTACGGACGGCTTCCTCTGATGTGATGTATTGAATCCACAGCAGGGCCGTCCGACCACTGAGTAGAGTGAAAGAGTTGTACAGTAAAGTGTAGACGGCCTCCGATGATCCACCAGGACCGTCTGACCATTGTGTATAGTATAAAGTGAGTATAGTAACTTACTTGCCCTTAGATAAATCATTCCCTCTGCCCTTAGATAAATCATCCCTGAGAATTCTTCGTTGCATAAGACTTTGATAAACATAAATCCTCGTTGTCCGTTGTTTTACGGCCTTCCAAAAATACATAAGGAAGGTTGCCCGATTAGACCTGTTGTCGCATATAGGGGTGCTCCAGCATACAATTTGTCGAAGTTTTTGAACACAATCATTAAAGAAGCAATAGATTTTAACCCAAAATTTTCTTTAAAAAATAGTACTGACCTCATAAACAAAATCAAAAATATAAAGTTACCGTCCAATGCTCAACTTGTGTCTTTGGACGTGAAAAGTTTATTCACGAACGTACCTTACAATGAACTCTTAGATATTTTAAAACACAAATTAACAATCAAAAGGATCAATTTTAATAAAATAGAAGAAATTTATAACCTAACAAGATTGTGTATGACACAGAATTATTTTCAGTTTAACAACAATTTTTTTCTGCAAAAAAATGGTTTATCGATGGGGTCGCCACTGAGCCCACTAATAGCTGAAATATTTATGGATGCGTTCGAGACTAACCACATAGTTGGGAACGTCCATGTCTTGTACTACTTTAGATACGTGGATGACATTATCATCTGCTGGACGGGAACAAAGCGTCAGCTCAGCATCCTCGTCTCCAAGTTGAATTCAGTACACCCTAGAATTGATTTTTCATTAGAGGAGGAGTCAGATTCCACTCTCAATTTCTTAGACCTTTCAATCACTAGGAGGAATGGTATTCATGAGTTTCGTATCTCTAGGAAACCAACATGTACAGACACTGTTATCCCTTACTCATCTAATCACCCATGGCAACATAAAATGGCAGCTTTCCACAGTTTACTGAGCAGGTTACTGACGGTACCGTTGAGCCCACAGGCATTTAATGAGGAATTGTCTATCATTTGTTATATAGCACACAGTAATGGCTATAACGTAGGTATGGTCCACTCATTAAGTACTAAATAAAAAACGCAGAAATGCTAGCTTTCATTTATTGCATCCAACTCAAGATCTACCTAGGAAGTACACTGCCTGTTTGCCGTTCGTGGGTCCCGTCTCGTTGAGTATAGCTAAGATCATGAGGGAAAATAGGATATTCGTGGCTTTTAGAACACAGAACACCTTGAGGGAGCTGTGTAATGGCAAGGACTCGGTGTCGGTTTCACGCAGATCGGGTGTTTATTTGTTGAGTTGTGATGGATGTGATATGAAGTATGTGGGGCAGACGGGCAGGTCCTTTTAGATCAGATACAAGGAGCATATGGCGGCGTTCCGCAACGGTTGTCCCGAGAAGTCCCTCTTCGCGAAGCACCTCCTTGACACTGGTCACCCCTTGAACAATAGTAACACCTTTAAAGTTTTACGCTTATGTGAGAAAGGGTTCAAGCTGAGTGTTTGGGAAAGGCTAGAAATAGTTAGAAGAGATGCGGACACCTTACTCAATGAACAAATAGATTTTCACACGTCTCCCTTACTTAATCTGGTTGTAAACAGACGGACACATTAGTTGGTTGTTGGTTTGTATGTGTCATTTGGCATTTTTACACAATTTATTAAAAATTAAGAAGATAAAGTCTTGTATTGGTGAATACCTATTTTTGGTACTTAGTTAGCATGATCTGAGGTTTCTACCCACGTTAGTTATTGTGAAAAATCCTACATCGCGATAATGAAATTTGCACACGTTTACTTATAAGCAAATATGTTCTAACCACAAATTTTGCTGTTCTCTCTGAGACAGTCTTGATAATGCTTCGTTTAGAGGCGAAACAATTGTCGACGTTTTGTTGTCTTTTTTAATTCTGCGGAAAATAGTGCTATTACAAATTTAAAAAGTTTAAAACATTTTTTTTTTAAATATTTTACTTACCATTGCTTTTCTATATAAAATAATATTAAGTGGCACATCTCTAATTTTCCCTTATGTTGGCGACTCTGTATGTGTAACATTTGTTAGGTTGGCTACATAACGTTATCCCTGATTTGACATTTTGTAAGATTATTTTGCACTATGGGAGTCCCGTCTCTTCTTACGTAGTATTGTATTCTCTTTGCTTCAGTCGCTTTGCGACCGCGCTGGTAGTAAGACGTTTCACGATGACAAAGTTTTCGCTTAAAGATAGCAAAAAACTACTCTTTTAGAGGATGGAGTATCATACTTTCGACAAGTAAAAATCAGTTCACATTGTTAATTGCTTTTCATGTGCAATAATGCACTGCTTAAGAATATTATGGTTATTTTTAACTGTGCAAACTACGCGCTTGCTCGGTGAAGTTGAACAACTTCACACCTAACAAGCGCGCAACTTCACACCGCAATGTTAGAACAAGTCTCATACAGAAAGATAGAGTCGTCATTGGTTTATTTTAAATTTTTGATTACTGTTTGATATATCTTTTGAATATATCTTATTTTGTTTTAAGTTTTCCCCAAAAATGCAATAAGACAAGAAAAATGGAGGCGTATTATAGCACGTGAAAGAGAAGATGAAATGTTTAAACCTAATAATTCTACTGTTGTTTGTTCATAGCATTATAAAAAGGACGTTATTTATGTTACTAAAAAAGGATTAAATAAATAAAAAATAACAGCCGTGCCAAATATTTTACAAGTAAAGGAGATATTAAATTGATAAATACTTTGTATTCTCAATACCAAATGAGTGACCAAATTTAATCGACTTCATAATACCACCTAGTATTTTCAAATATTTCATAAGTATCGTAGGTATGTGTACCTACCCATAAATTTATTTGATTGATTGTTTGTTTTAGGTTACAGGTTGTGTGTGAAAATATAATTGTTAATTTTATTTCATACTAGTGTTTTAAGGGGCCAGTTTCCCAAGGTGTGGAGGACGGGTAAACTGGTCCTGATTCGTAAGGCGGGGCGGCCGGTGGACTCACTGTCCGGATACCGGCCGATCGTGTTGCTCGACGAGGTGTGTAAGCTCTTTGAGCGAATTATCGCGGAACGCCTCGTCGAGCATCTCTCGACGGTGGGGCCAGACCTGGTGGACAACCAGTACGGTTTCCGTCGGGGACGCTCCACCGTGAGCGCGATCATGCGCGTCAGGAGCCTGACGGAGGAAGCAGTCTCGCAGGGCAAGGTGGTGGTGGTGGTGTCTCTTGACATCGCGAACGCGTTCAACACCTTGCCATGGAGCTGCGTTAGGGAGGCGCTCGTGTATCACGAAACGCCTCCTCCTCCTACCTCCGTCGTATTGTCGGGACCTATCTCTCGGAGAGGGCCATAGCTTTCCCCAGCTGGCTTGGCCAGCTCGGCGAGATGTGTCGTGCGGTGTTCCGCAGGGGTCGGTCCTGGGGCCGCTTCTGTGGAACATCGGCTACGACTGGGTGCTGCGGGGTGCGTTGCCTGAGGGCGTCGGCGTAACGTGCTACGCCGACGATACCCTCGTCACGGCGCGGGGTGCAACGTACCAGGAGGCAGCACTCAAGGTCACGACGGGTGTTGCTCAAGTCGTGGGTCGGATACGGCGGCTGGGACTGGAGGTGGCCTTGCACAAGTCCGAGGTTCTGTGTTTTCACAGACCTCGGAACGGTCCACCTGAAGGTTCCAGCATAAATGTGGGAGGCGTTAGCATCGGCATCAAGCCCTCGATGAAGTATCTAGGGATCGTACTTTATAGCCGATGGAACTTCGGACCACATTTCCGAAGTTTGGTCCCCAAGGTGACACAGGCATCGGTCGCGCTTTCGCGACTGATGCCCAACCTAAAGGGACCCAACGCTTCCTGAAGGAGACTGTACCTGGGGATCGTGCGGAGTATGGCCCTATACGGGGCTCCCGTATGGACGGCGCGGTTGACGGCCAACAACTCAACGCTCCTTAACAGACCGTTGAGGACCTTGGCCGTCAAAACAATAAGGGGCTACCGCACGATCTCCGGAGAGGCTGCATGTCTCCTAGCCGGGACCCCTCCATGGGACCTGGAGGTGAGAGCCCTTGCGCCATTGGAACAATGGAGGCGCTGGAGCGGGACCACAGGCCTGCGTCTCGAGAAATCGATGACCGGCGGTCCCAACTCCGTCAGGATCTCATGGAGTCATGGAGGGTGCGACTTGAGCAACTCAAGTGGGGTGCCACCATCATCGCGGCGGTGAGACCAATCATGGACGATTGGCTGCAGAGGCAGCATGGTGACCTCACGTATCGTGCGACGCAGATCGTTACCGGGCATGGATGCTTCGGTAGCTATCTGTTTCGCATCCATCCTGAGGTCACACCCCGGTGTCAACACTGCGAGGTTTCCGACGACGACACCGCACTCCACACGTTGGTGGAGTGCTCAGCGTGGGCGAGTCAGCGCCGGGACCTCGTAGTGGGTCTGGGCGTGGATACCCTTTCGCTGGAGACCATGCTTCAAGCCATGGTCTCCAGCGGGAGTAGGTGGAACGCCGCCGTGTCCTTCTGCGTGCTTATAGTCGTGCTCGCGAAGGAGGCGGCCGAGAGGGAGAGGGAGCGTACCCTCCCCGCCGAGTTCCGTAGTCAGCGGCGAGGGCGCCGCAGACTCATCTACGCCCAAGACCATCCACCTCCATGATCGGGGCCTGAGGACGGCGGGATCGCCACCCGTCGTCCTTACAGAAGCAGGCTAGAAGGCTTGCGTGCTGCGGGGCCTTTGCCCCATAGCACGCAACCACATTCACTCACTGACGCGGGATAAAACCCTACCCCAACGACGCGGGATTCTCATCCCGACCCAACCCCCGCAGAGACCACAGAGGTGGTCAAAGTCTGCCGGGCGCCACTGGAAATACGTTCTGCTTGTAACCAGAGACGCCCGCCAACGGACGTTGGAGCGGCCGCGGCCTTGGTCGCGGAACTAAAAAAAAAACAAATACTAGCGTTTTTGTAATCTTTTATGTATATAATTTATTTGATACGTTTATTTATACGTGAATAAAAAAATGGGAATTTAAGTTTATCTTTCTCATCGTATTTCATTAAAAAATAGTTTTATATGCAATGTGCTCCACATTCCTTTTATAACCTTAGCGCATGGAATCCGTACCAAGTTCCTATTCCGCTTGCTGACTTTCGAGGGATGCGATAACAGCGCTGTACATTGATGCTTTTGTATTATTTATTATTAATTATTTCTATGTCAACCATCAATGTACAATCTTGTTTATTTTATAGATGGTATTTGTAACAGTTACCTATATAGTATTCGAGTGCCAAGATTCCGCGTTTATTTGTACTGAATCCAATATCTAGTAAGTACAATAAAGTGTGGAGCAACGTTTTGTGATGCCTGACACAACGGAAGGATCTTTCAACTAGGTTAAAGGATTCTCAATTAACAGGTTGAGAACTATTGTTAAGTTTTTAGTTTTAGTTATTGTGAAGTTAACGTAGAAGTATATGGTATTGGATCTGTATAATGTGGGGTTCGCCATAAAAATATATTCTGTTTCTATTTTATATTAACGATGGGTATAAGATAAGATTAGCTTAAAGAGATTGTGTTGTTAAATGATTCAAGTCAATGGTTCCCGAATACCAAACTAGGTTACAGACGTTTGTTTCTAGTATAGTGTACTGATACGGCCCCTATATAAAAGCTAAATAAAACGACAATTGAACAGTTGACGTTACTTTAATTGCAGGAACCGAGGTTTTTATATAATTCCATTTTTATATATTTGTGTCGAAGGGTAGGTACACAGACTGTTTACGGAAGTGCACTATAAGTGCACACGGTGCACTTAACTTAGGGTCACAGGCGACGGCGCCGCGGCGGTCGGCCGGTAGGATCCGTTGGTGTCCTCCAATAAGATGCTTCCGTAGACGGGGTCGCTCCGGGTCGATGCCACAGAAGCGCCGGCGGCAGCGTCTGGTTGCTCAGCAAACTCGCGGAGTCTCTTCAAATAATTGGCTTATACGAAACCCCAAGGTAGTTCTGAAAGGACACAAGCCACGGATTAGATTCCGGCTCGGAACCGCTTGCCGTAGACCCCACATACAAATCTCTATACAGGTTCCCTAATTGTCGGATGCACTGCACAATTATTTACATGAGGGTACTTGACAAGGTCATACATTACACAGGGCTATACACATGGGAACAGGGAAACACAGAATAGCAGGTTGCCCGTCCCTATATTTTGATATCCGACTGGCGCGTTAGAAAGACCTGTAGGTCGAATTCATATAAAGGCCTAATTCAAACTTAGGTACAATTAATCCTAAATGATTATTTGCCGGGCCATACCATATCGGAGAACAAGTTCCCTTTGGAGTCCGCGTCATGTACATCTCCCCGTCAACATTCACAATCCTACAATTCAATGGTTTCTCTAATCAGTGAACCCAAAAATAACAGTCCCTTCTATGGCCGTCGCGAAGATGGAAAGCTTCGAATTCAGAATATTCCAAGCAGGTGGAATATGTTACGTACCCTACAAGTTTTATGGGTAGGTAACTTGACATATAATTATTTTTTTTGGGGGTGGAGTATCTAAGGCCTGCGCCCCGAACTAAACAAGCCTATGGCCGTGAGGCAACATCTACGGCCTTGAATATTTTGCATATATATTCATGATAAAGAACTCAGCATCACTTTATATTATTATTTAATACTAAACAAGCCTATGGCCGTGAGGCAACATCTACGGCTTTGAATATTTTGCATATATATTTATGGTAAAGAATTCGGCATCACTTTATATTATTATTGAGCGAAGCGAGCCGAAGGCGAGCGGAGCTCTCAACGGGTGACTCAAATTACGATTTATGTTAAATTGTGTTAAATTGTTTCTCGGCGAATACTCGGCCGATTTCGGATTTTCTTGCACTCATCAAAAGCTTACAGAATTACCCAGGTTCTTACGAAGCCAGAATTTTGAATTTCGATCAAATAAAAATAATTTAATTGATGGTAAAAATTCCCATAGCGTAATGACCAAAAATACTTTGACAGAGTTTTATCGCTTTGCATCAAAACTCGCTTCGCTCAAATATATGCTGCAGCGTAACGGTACGTTTCGCGACTGCGGCGACCTAGTTTAATACAAAACAAACCTTATGGCCGTGAGGCAACATGTACGGCCTTGAATACTTTGCATATATATTAATGGTAAAGAATTCAGCGTCACTTTATATTATTATTTAATTTGATCTTCCTCTCAGTGAGAATACCGCACAGCACAATAATCTCGACTTGAGTCTCTTTCGGAGTCAAAGCAAAAGCTAGGTCTATTTTATTATAGAAACGAGCCGAAGGCGAGCGGAGCTCTCAACGGGTGACTCAAATTACGATTTATGTTAAATTGTTTCTCGGCGAATACTCGGCCGATTTCGGTTTTCTTGCACTCATCAATAGCTTACAGAATTACCCAGGTTCTTACGAAGCCAGCATTTTGAATTTCGATCAAATAAAAATAATTTAATTGATGGTAAAAATTCCCATAGCGTAATGACAAAAAATACTTTGACAGAGTTATATCGCTTTGAATCAAAACTCGCTTCGCTCAAATATATGCTGCAGCGTAACGGTACGTATCGCGACTGCGGTGACCTAGTAATCAAACTTCCACGGTTACTAATCAATGAAGCAGCGAATACTAATTCGGATTTGATAGTTTAGCAATTATGTTATACAAAGCACTTACCCCGGTTATGCGGGAACACTGGGTTATATACACAGCTTTTGGTTGCTGTTTCAGTTTTGATTTTTCACCGAGCTGATCGAGATTACTATTATAACTTTAATTACGAAATTAATTTCAAAATTACACGATGGTATTAATTCGTCAGCTGTGGTTTTACGAATATGGCGAGTCAATGTCCGTCGACGCTTGCGTTCGCTTTTAAATGACCCCGGGTGGTGTGAAGTGCGGGGCCAGAGGCACCCTCCCACTTCTAGCAGTCGAGTCATTTAGTGATGTCCCTCGATCTACGACTCATCCTCGTTTCCTATTGGCTGACGGGCAAAATGGTGTCATCTCATGCACGCTGAGTAATCGGACCGTGGGAAAGTTCATTGTTTGGCCAGTTTAATGGGTTTCTAGAACTTACCATTTAGTGAGGCGACACACTGCATTCCAGAATCGTATCATGTTACGATGTACCGTACTGTCGTACGATGTAACAGTACCTACATAACCATGCGTTACAGTATTCAACATAATAACAACACCAAAAGCCACCCATGCAGACATAACAAAGTACGTTTTGATACATGTCAAGTCCAACTTACAACCCTTATTTATAGTTTCCCGGGAGATTACCATGCATAAACAAACACACAGATTACATCTTTAATATTTTAGATGCGACATATATATCACGCTGTGTCCATTCTTATCAGAATGAATGTGTAAGCAATGAGATATATATATGGTACACAGTAAAATATGTATTAAGGAAAATCCTTTCTTTTACGGATGGGTGAGGTAGAGGCATTGAAAATTTTATAGCGGTTTACTTAATAACACTAACTCACACTATAAGTTTTGCGTAACTTAAAAAAACAACATGTTAAAACAGTAGAGACAGTTTTACAAGATTTAGCCCTAATAAAGAACGAGTTTCAGTCAATTGGCTTAGAACTGAACCCGAATAAATGTGAGATTTTTATATCTGAAAACACAGATAAATTAACAACAATCTCCAAATTCAACTGTTCGACCCCCAACATAAAAGTTTTGGACAAAACTTCTTTACGCCTCCTAGGGTCCCCGATTTTAGAAGATGGCTTTTCCACTTTTATCGAGGAAAAAATTCAAAATTTTGATCAGGTTATTGATAGTCTATGTAATATCAGTATTCATTCAGCTTTCACTATTCTTCGTTTTTGTCTTTTCGTACCCAAATTTACACATGTCCGTTCAGGGCAATTTTGGAAAAATTTAGAAATTTTGGGCAGACTAGACAACTTAATACAAAATTCTTTGTGTAAAATTTTAAATGTAAATATTAATGACCGGGCCTGGGTCCAAGCGTCTCTTCCAGTTCGCTTGGGCGGGCTAGGTATTCGTAGAGTCACAGATGTCAGTCTGCCAGCATTTCTGTCGTCGGTCCATAGCACCGAAGAATTAGTCAGGAAAATTTTGTCAAATACACTGATTGATTCCGAGGTGCGATGCAAGACCGATGCCATAAATGCTTGGAGGATGTCTTGCCCCGACACTGACCTGCCCTCACGCCTAGGCTCACAGCGACTGTGGGATTCACCGCTCTGTAAATTGAGAATTAATACACTAATTGACACTTCTGTCAAAATTTCAGAGCGTGCACGCCTACTAGCTAGTTGTTTCGTTTTTCCCCAACAGCTGTTGGAGAATGGGAGTCAGGGTTATGGATCGAGGCGCTCCCATCGCCCAACATCGGTACAATGTTGGACGACACAACCTTCCGCATTGCCACTTGCCTTCGGCTGTGTACACCTTGTGTATCCCGGCATCATTGCACCTGTGGAGTAGCCGTCGATAATCTGGGACACCATGGCCTTTCTTGTAGCCGAAGCGCAGGTCGTATACCTCGGCACGCTATTCTAAACGACATAATTCGTAGGGTTCTTTCGACCGCAGGTCTTCCGGCCGTACGTGCACCAAATGGTTTAGCACGAAGCGATGGAAAGAGACCGGACGGTATGTCGTTGCTACCGTGGAATATGGGAAGGCCTTTGGTGTGGAACGCTACATGCGTTGACATCTTAGCACCTTCACACCTTCCAAGCACATCCGGATGTGCCGGCGCTGCTGCTGCATCGGCTGAAGGCCTTAAACGGCGTAAATATGCTAACTTAGCAGATGATTACATATTTGAGCCGTTTGGAGTTGAGACACTGGGGTCATGGGGTCCGAGTGCTCGCAGCCTTTATAGAGACATTGCTAAACGCCTAATCGATGCTCCTCAGGACCAGAAGGCTGGCTATTTTCTGGCCCAAAGAGTAAGTATCGCCATCCAACGTGGCAACACAGCCAGCATTCTGGGAACCTTCCCAGTCGGCAATGACGCGGAGGATTTTTTAAACGATACTTTGTAATGTAAATATTTTTAGTCTATAATTATGTTTATTTTGTATATTGTAATTCTTATTGTCATTGACAAATGATTTCCCGCCAATTATTTTATTTTATTACTAAGATGGTTGCAACGTTTAAAAAAATATAACATTCGAAATTCAAATAGTTCCGATTAGCTAGAAGTGCAAAACTTTTAGTGTGCCCCATGTACATAAAATTGTAGCAGATAAATTGGTCAGCTTTGTTTTGCATTTGGTTTTGGTTTGTGTGCAAATTTAATTGTAGGTACTTGAGTAGTAGAGTAAAAGAGTACCTTATCAAGGGATATTTAATAAATGTCCTCCTCCCCCCAATACCCCCCCGCCCCCAAACACGGGACGAACTCTGGTTAACACTATTAACACTAGTGATGAAGTAGGAGCATCAACCCAAAAAAAAAGTACTACCTCAGCCTAAGAACATACCTAAACGTATGTTTTTATCAATTAATCAGCAGTATAAGAAGGACGCATACCTAAGTAATATCTGAATCAGGCTAACATCCCCAGATACAAAATTTAAGCATAACATAGGCATGATCTTAAGTAACCGCAGGGTGATGCCAATTTACCAAAGACATAAATGTTTCTGACTGCGTAGGTACTCGTAACTTCCATAGTATCACCAAAGTAATGTGCGATCCATGTGGCGGTAAATCAAAGGAAGTAGAGGTTTGTGACACGTGAGGAAGAAGGAAACGGAATTGTGTTCGGATGTTGTGTAACTCTTTAGTAACTGAATTAATTGAGTCGTGAGGAAACACTACAGTTTAGTATTGTTTCCCGAAGTTGTTAGTTACAAACTTACAACAACTTCACTATTAACATAAAGTAACTAATCTAAACTAAGTAAATAATCATAACATACTTAGTATAAAACAAAGTCGCTTCTGTTCACTTTGTATGCTTCATAATCATCATCATCATTATTTCTGCCGGTTGACGCCCACTGCTGGCTAAAGGCCTCCACACAACATTCGGTCCTGCACTTTCCACATCCAGTGTCTTCCCGCGACCTTAACCATGCCGTCGGTCCACCTCGTGGCAAGCCTACCCACGTCGCGTCTTCCAGTACGCGGTCGCCACTCGAGGACTTTTTGTATGCTTAGATCTATTAAACTACGCAACGGATTAGGATTATTTAAGATGCGGTTTTCACCAATGCATAGAGTGGTTCTCGAGGAAGGTTTTTGTGTATTTAATTTGTCAAAAGCGAAGCCGCGGGTGTCCGCTTATAATAGATATAAATTAGTTGTTAGTTATTGTTGAATGCGGCTTTTCCCGCGTAGTTTTAATTAACTTACATAGGTACAGTTTCTGGTTCACAGAAGAGCAAATTATCGAAACAAAAAGTTGAACTGAAAATATTTTATTCAGTCACCAGAACCAGACTTCTATCAGTTAATACCTATATTTTGTGTGTATTTAGGTGGATATTTTTGATAATTTTAAGTAAGTATAGGTAGGTTAAGTTGAACAGAAAATATTTTATTTAGTCACCCGGAGTTAGTACCTATATTTTATATGTACTTAGGTGGATATTTTTTATTAATTTTAAGTAAGTAGTATTATAATATTCCTAGTGGTCATCCGCGGCTTCGCCCGTTTATCAAATTATGTAGGTACTAAAAACCTTCCTTGAGAACTACTAACCATTGGTGAAAACCGCATCAAAATCCGTTGCATAATTTTAAAGATCTAAGCATACATACGGACGGAAGCGACTTATCAAAAATAAAACTTGTAAAAAAAAATACTAACCTCATACATTAAATTTTGAATAAAGTGTGGGAAAGTGTTTTAGTTCTGTGATTACAGGCATGTAATACTTGTGAAAAGCCTATATAATATATCGCGCGAACGCTTGTTTCTTGATTTAATCACTGCGGTCTATTGCGGTTATACAAAAGTCCCAACAAACCGACGACTCATTAAACTGGCTGAACTTTTAAACGACTTCTAACTTCTGTGTTATAATTGTGCGCTGAATTGTTACAGATAACATTTCTACTACTTACACGGAATCAAGACAGCCATATATACCACAGAATGTAACCTACCCTTCCCGCAAAACGAGCTTGGAGCTAGTTTGTTGTAGTGCGTTTTAACATAGCATAGAACAATTAGCTCTTTTTAGCTCTGGTAACATTATGTAATATCTGATCTTCTTAAATATGGAATATCATTGACCTACCCACAAAATAACTTCCACAAGTATGATTCAAAGTGGTAAAACTGGTGTGTATAAGATTTTAATGTCGCTTTTGGCATGGCATACGATCAATTGAAGTGCAAGATATTCATACGATTGATTAGCAAGAATTGAATTGGATTTCAATCAATATCATTGCTCGACTAAAATAGACGACACCACCATACTCTTAGAGCAAGAGCCATAAACCATCGTTTTGTCTTCAAAGGATGCGGGAGCAATAAGGCTAAACACCCCTGAGCCTAATATCCTGAAGGTTTGACAATTTTCGATCGCAGCAAACTCATGGACGCTTTGGAGGTGAAATCTACAGATCATAAATCCCTCTCGCTTAATTGCTCGTGTTGCTTATTCTACACTTCCATGAGGCGATAATTTCTAGATCACAGTAGGTTAGCATTGAGGACGCCTACTGGAGTTACTGCTCAACAACGACCAAGAAATTATTTATGAAGCAAACATTGGGTGATACCGGTACGGTCATCGTAGCGTAGTGGCAGAGCATTCCTCTTGGGAAAGGCTCGTTTTGTGACTTATTATATCTATCTAAGTTAAGAATAGTACAAGCAAATATTGGATCTTTGATCTTTGAGCTGTTCTCTCTGAGACAGTCTTGATAATGCCTCGTTTAGAGGCGAAACAATTGTCGACGTATTGTTGTCTTTTTAATTCTGCGAAAAATTAATGCTATTATAAATTTAAAAGGTTTTTTCTTAAAACATTTTACTTACCATCGCTTAGTACAAGCAAACTCACAACACAGGAATAAAAGGCAACCACAAATTTTGAAATAATACTAACTTATTGCTTGTCTGAACAATATACGAAATAGACTGTTTAAATTCACATGGTACAAACTACTTTCAAATACAATGCAAAGAAATTGAAACCACATTGAAAATCTGCAGCAAGCATCTGCGCTAGCAAGTGTTTCAACCATATTATGTAGAAATGAACGAAATAAGCCGTACTTTGTTACAAATCCGGGGACTTGGGTTGGATTTGCCGGTGTCCGTTTTGTGCTTGTTATTCCAACGTTACTCGAATGGGGAAGCTTATGTATAGCTCCGACACTTGATACATCTCCGGTCGTTTCATGTTAATGAAAGCATCTACACGGAGACATGTCATTATGAAATGACGATGCAGATCATCCTCGCAGATAGATTAAAAAGCATAATTTAAAAAGTTATCATTTAATTTCTCGGTTAGCTGGAGTAGGCTCGCCCCTATTACGTGACTCAACAATGTGACAAAGTAAAATCGGCCAAGTGCGTGTCAGGCCACGCATAGAATAGGGTTCCGTAGTCGCACACCTTTATAACTTCCGAACTAACAGAATTATTGGATCCGTTATAGTTGTCCTTAAAAGTTCATCACAAATATTTTCAGATTTTTCGAACCAGCTGCCGTTTAGAATTTAGATGGGGAAAAGCTCTGTTTTACCAAAAAAAATAGGTATAAAGTTGAATATCTCGCAAACAAATAGTTAAATAAAAAAAACATCTTATTAACTTCTTTATTGTTTTAAAAGACCTATCTAATGACACTTCGAAGTAGACACAAGAAAAAAAAATCTAATTCTGGTTACGTGTAATAGGGAAGGTACCCCAAAAAAATATTTTTCATAATTTTCTTTTATCACTTTGTCAACGTAGCAAATATACATATCCATGCAAAGTTTCATGTTTCTAGCACTCACCGTTTCGGAGGAAAGTCGAGGATAGACGGACGGACAGACATGACTTGAACTACGGAACCCTAAAAAGTGGGAGTATAACACACCCCTAACTACCTCTTCGGGGAACTAAGCAATCTTTATTATGTCATGTAACGTCCTTCAAAAATATTAAAAAATCAGCCAGTCCTTATGATTTTCTCAGTTAAATTACCATCATGCGATCATAATATATATCTACCCCTCGGTATCTTAGAAGGCGTTCATATGAAAATTTTAAGACTACATGTGATTCAATTATGTTCCAGGAAGATCTAAGAGAGTGCACAAAGAGTTTTAGGGCTAGGAAAACGTTTCCTTTCGTCTCGTGTTCTTTGCTTTGAGGAAAGTCAAGACAATTTTGATTTTCTGCAACCAATTCGGGTTTAAAAAAATTTTGTAAGTAAAAAACTTTTTAAGTAACCTTTCTATCACGAGATTCTTTCATTCAGTTGAACAGTTATGTAAACACGAAAAATCAATGAATAAGTTTCGATATTTGTCACATCTTTTGAATCCTTATTTATAGTTTCCCGGGAGATACGAAATTGGGGGATACAAGGACACAGATTATATCTTTAATATCGCGGATGCGTCATAAATATCACAACTGTCCATTCTTGTCAGAATGAATGTTGTTCATGTAAAACATGGGGTATTGAAATAAATATAATAAAATAAATGAATAAATATGTTATGACAATTCACCCAACACCATCTAGTCTCAAACTAAGCGGAGCTAGTGATATGAGTACCTACTAGATAAACTGATATAAATAGTTATACACATTTTTTTTGTAAATACATACATACATAGGAAACATCCAGATTTCGGTACTAACTTATATGTCTCGCCTATCTCAAAAATTACGATTTTTATAGACTTGTTTTGAAACTGAACCTTATCGTTTTAAAACTAGAGAATGTGAGAATAAATCGTTATCATATATTTACAATTTTTCACCAAAAAATTTAGGAAGTATCTCAACTTTTCCGATTTCTTTAAAGCCTAGCTATCCTAGCTTACTGATCGAGAGATACATGTCATGAGAGAATTTCATTCAAAATCCTAAATAAAACGATTGCCCAATAAATATATATACCTACCTAACTACCATTATAAGTTGTAACGTAATTGAGTTGCAGAGCTCAGACGGTAGTTGGCAAATATTGGTTGTGGTTGGAAGCTGA
This sequence comes from Nudaria mundana, assembly GCA_963556515.1. Classification (NCBI taxonomy): domain Eukaryota; kingdom Metazoa; phylum Arthropoda; class Insecta; order Lepidoptera; family Erebidae; genus Nudaria; species Nudaria mundana. The sequence goes on from OY748290.1 coordinate 10,355,299, forward strand.
TTCAAACATACTCGTTAAAAGGTTGGACGACGTAGAAGACAAACAATATTCTACTTTTCTATTAGCTCTAGTACACTTTTTCATGAAATTCTTAACTGAAAGTTCATTTTGTTACACCTATATATAAATACTTAAATCACATCAATGCTCGGACTGCAGAGATCTGTCCTGGCTGTTGAAACTATCGCGTGAATTATAAAGCGGTTATGTATTTTCCTTTTCAAAAAACTGAATTACTCTAAAAAACAATATATTCAAATGGCACACATTATGACTTCGTCGTATTTGGTGTCGAGACACTAAGTTCATGGAGCCACGGTGCGCATCAGTTCTTCACGGAACTCAGGAAGCGTCTGAGGGAGGAGACTGGTGATCCCCGCGCAGGCATCTTTCTCGCGCAAAGACTCTCATTGGCAATCCAGTGCGGGAATGCTGCCTGTGTTATGGGCACACTGCCTAGAACTCCCTATTTAATATTTATTTTAGGTTTTTAGTGTTAGTTTTAGATAGTATATAGTTTGTAGTTTATATTTAAGGTTATCGTAATTGTTTTATCCTGTTTCTTGTCAATATTCTGAAATAAACTATTAATTACATAATGACCGTTGCTCAATCAAAAAAAATCAAATAAAAACATCTTAGAATTTAAACTATTGTATTGTATTGTACATGGACATTAACATGGTATAGATAGTCCCTAGATCTAATACAATACAGTGTAACCCAGCCTACACCTGTCATCCCTCGATAAGTAACTAGGATAATGTCCTGACTTCCGAGCAGTATAGGTGTGTAACACAATATCTTGACGTACATCATATATTAACCTCTATCAATATTTACTCATCTTTCCAATTACGCTTCACATCTGCTCATTCTGGGTCATTCTATATCATATAAAACTTAGGTACCTGTACAAACTTCAATTATGACTAGAAGTTAACATTAAGCTAATTGATGTATTTAGGTATTCAGTTATATTAAGTACCTACTTAATATAACTGAATACCTAAATACATCAATTAGCTTAGTACCTACTAATAATATTTAATTTTACAGGAACTCGTGGAAAAAATTCTTCTGTGTCAGCGCTAACTGGAAATGTTCCCGAAATACAATCATTTTAGAGTCGTTCATCGGGTACGCCGTAGGAAGGATGACGCCAGGGCGCCGCCGACGGACTTCGGCCACCATCTTTGCGGCCGTTTCTAATAGATCCATATTTCATATTCATATTTATTTAATCTTAGAACACAGGTACATAATATATTATCTCCAAGATGGCACAGGACATACAAGCTCGAACCATGTTCTACCTATACAGGCATGCAGATTACAATTACCCAGATACATACAAAGAATTACCTAGACACTAAATTATCGTACTTACTAACACTATCCAATTCAAATTATAATACCTTACCACATAAATATTTTAATGCCAGTATTTAACCAAAATTGCATAATATGCAATTAAAATTGTATCAAAAAAATATTTAACACAATAAACAATGTCGCGTAATCAATGTATTAAAAGTAACTACAAAAATAGAATGTCAAAAATTTTATGTCCGAAGAACTACTAAATGTCAAAAAATTACCTAACTAAATGTCAAAAGAACTAAATGTCAAAAAATCAAAGATGTCAAAAAGATTTTACCTACCTAAATGTCAAAAATATTAATGTCATAAAGCTTTACAATGCAAAATCCTAAGTTATACAATGTCAATGCAGCAATTATCATTCAGGTACTCCTCGACTGAGTAATAAGTCTTGTTGAGCAGGTATGCCAAGAGTTGTTGTTTGAATATATTAATATTCTCTACATTTCTTAGGTCTCTTGGTAATTTATTATAAACTTTTGGCGCCATTGCAAATACGCTTTTATGAAAGAGCGCTGTTTTACATTTTCTTACATGTAGTTTATCTTTTCGACGCTGACTGCTGATTTGCTCAAATTTTGACATGTTTGTCTTCACGAAGACAGATATTTCGTAAATATATAAACATGGCATGGTAAGAATCCTCAACTCTTTGAAATGCGGTTTGCAGCTATCGATGGGTTGCAAATTACAGACAGCCCTAATACATCGCTTTTGGCACCTGAAAATTAGCTCTCTACCCGTTCCATATCCCCAAAATATGATGCCATATCGTAAAGTCGATGCCACCAGCCCATGATAAGCAGTAAGTACCGTAGATTGACTGGATACCCTTCTTAGCTTATATAAAGCATATGAGTGATGGTTTATCTTACTACATACTTTATCAATTTGCGTATTCCATTTTAACGTACTTTCTATGTTAATACCTAAAAATTTAGTGTCATGTGTTTCATGTACTACCATGCCATTATAATTAATTTTTAAAGCCATACTTTGATTTTGTCTTTGTGTGAAATTCATAATAGAAGTTTTATTTAAATTTATAACTAAATTATTACTTTGCAACCAATTTATTACTGAAATTATGTTTAAGTTGATATCATCCTCAAGTGTGTCCAAATTATTACTATTGAAAATTAAAGTACTGTCGTCCGCAAACATTACCATTGGAAAAGTGGCTGCCATCGGAAAGTCATTGATGTAGATAATGAAAAGTAGAGGTCCGAGAACGCTACCTTGAGGCACTCCATATTTTGTACATTGTTTACTGGATTTGAACACAGTATCAGTCTTATCACATATTTTGTTAATCATTGTCATTTGTTGCCTATTACTAAGATACGATTCGATAAGTTCTGATGTATTGCCTCTAATGCCATATGCATTTAGTTTTGCTATTAGAATTGTATGGTCTACATAATCAAAAGCGCGCGTCATATCCATATAAAGGGCAAGTACCGGCTGTTTTTTATCCATTCTGTCCATAACCATATTTAAAAAGTCGTAGATAGCCATATCGATTGACTTACCCTTTCTAAAACCCTTTTGGTTGTCTACTAAAATGTTATACTTTTCGAGATAAGGATATAGACTATTGTAAATGACCTTTTCAAATACCTTCGCAAATATAGGTATCAGTGCTATAGGTCTATAGCACGATATGTCGTCTTTGTCACCTTTCTTAAAGATTGGTTTTATAACCGTAATTTTTAAGTTATCCGGAAACACGCCGTAGCTAATGCAATTATTAACAATATAGCTTAGAACTGGTGCAATTATAGTACATGAGCTTTTTATTACTTTAGTGCATATGTCGTCAAATCCAGTACTAGCCGTGTTTTTTAGAGACAAGATAATGTCATGTACGTCTTGTGGAATTGTTGGCTGCATGAACATTGAAGACACGCGTTGGCTTATGACTGGTTTCCTGTTTAGAGTAATACCTGCTATTGGTTGTACCTGGTTTACAAATTTATTATTGAAAGCTTCAGCCATTTCTAGGGGATTCGTCAAGATTTTATCATCCAATTTTATTTGCGCTTGATACTCTGGGGGTAATTGCTGTCTATTTCCATTAATAACCTTCCATGCTGCCTTACAAGTATTTGCTGAGGATTTAATTAGATGGTCATTTTGCGCCCTCTGGGTTAGGTGAATAATTTTTTTCAACGCCCTAGAAATCCTCTTAAACCTGTTCCTATTTTGTAAAGTAGGTTTCAGCCTATACTTCGATAGTAATTCACGTTTCCTCTTAGAACAAGCCCTAACGCCATGACTTATCCATCTAGGTTTACATACAGTGTTTATACGTACCGTAATCACAGGAAAGCACATATCATAAAAGGATTTAAAAATGTCATAAAATAGATTAAAAGACTTATTAGGATCTTTTTCCTCATACACATGCGTAAAGTTCGCAGCACTAAGACAATCTGTGAACTTATCCATGTTTTTACGGGAATAATTTCGTCTTGTAGTATACCAATAATTTAGAGTGCATGTCCGTTTCACAGGACAGCGCATATATTGTGCAGTATGATCAGATACAGCCAGCTCTATGATCTCAGATTTGCACCCACGAAAATTGTGAATAACGTTGTCAATACATGTACCACTACTCAGTCGAGTCGCAACCTTTATTGCGTATTTAAGATTGTTTTGCTGCAACAAATAAATAAATTGATCAGAGTACCGAGTCTGTTTTAACAAGTCAATATTGAAGTCACCGCACACAACCAGCTTTTTCTTACTATTATATGAATACATAGCTAGAACATTATCAAATACCCTATAGAAAATGGCAAATTTAGTATTTACCTCTTTATTTTGAGGATTTCTATAAATACACATAACAATTAAATCGTTGTCTATTAGTTCTACAGCACAGCACTCAACTAAATTTGATACAGAGTGCTTCTTTACTAATGGCAGGTCTCTATACTTGATTCCGTTACGTATCAGAATACAGGTCCCTCCATTTCGGTCCTTTCTACAAAAGTGTGCACCAATAGAGTAGTTTGGTATGGACAACAAATTAACGTCACTCGCCAACATATTATGCTCGGAAAAACATAGAACATCCACTTTTTTATCCAAACAAGAAAGTTCATCTAAAGCTACAGAAAAGGCATTTGACTTGTTTATAAGTCCGTCTATGTTCTGATGTAAAATGCCCAAACTTTTATACACGAAAAAGCTCTTGGTCTTCATTTTGGCTTCGAGTAGAATTCCCTCTGGTACCAATTATACACCTCAAATTCTGCAGTATATTTCGAATACCATTATTGTTTACTGTTCCACTATACTTACGAAACATAGTAAAATCACATGAAAGGTCAAGGTTCGAATCAAATATCTCCGTATACCTATGCAGCTGTGTATCTAGCCACACTGCAGAGTTAAACATTTCGACTCTAGAGTTAAACATAGCGGAATTATAACTGTACTTATATGTTGGCAAACAAAGTATTATATTTGTAAACTGTATCTTCGACAAAGTATCACGCATGGACGAAATCAGCTCACTGTAGTTATGTGTTATTTTAAAATCCTCTTCACCTGGTAGTATAACGCAATAATCACTTTTGGTATAGTTATGTACTTTTTTATGCAGGTCACTGATGAGAATGCCAATGCCACAGTTGGGATATAGAAAGTGGCACAAGTCGAAGTCGGGAAATGTTTGACTTGCTATAGATACCATCCTGTTCGTCTTATCACTACTTATCAAACATATCCTAGTTCTCTGCGATCTTTGATCTTTGTCATTGGATATCTGTGATATTTTAGGGACGCAAATTGTATTATCTTCCATGTCCTGTAATATCTGGGTACTCTCCACATGTTTCGTATTCTTACTTAATGTCCTATTACTAGTTGGAGTACGCAGTTTGTGTTTTTTGAACGGTGTGCAGACATCCCTAGTAATTTTTTTAGTCGATCTTAACAATAAATCATGTTTTGTAGTAATTTCTGAAACAGTTTGTTTTAGTTCCGTGTTTTCTAGTGATATAATATTTATCTCTTCGTGAGCCGCAACTAAATCCTGCTTTAATTGTTGAATCTGTTGTCTTAGATTTAGTAGTTCATAATCGCCATCGTTTGACATATTCGGCAAACTATTTGTAGTATCGTCTAATGTGGAACTAAGTATGTTAGTACATGATTTGTCGCTAGAGGTCTCCGTCATTGATGTTGGTCTTTTGCGAAATGTAATATTTTCAAAGAAACTCATCTTAGAAAAATCTATACAAATTTCAAAAAGACAATTGGTACTGGCTTGGGTTTGATACCCCGACTCTTCACATTCAACGTTGGAATTTTGCCCCCAGGCCAAGTTACTACTTAATTTGTTTTACCAAATAGTTGATAGCTTCTAATGAGATTGGGTATCTATAATAATTATTTTAAAACAGTATTGAGTTCAAAGTCCATTTCTCGATTTATTTAATATTGACGGTGGCAAGTTAGGTATTTCATCGTTACAAAACTTTAGTACAATTGTATTAATTTTTGACCAACTTTTGACTTTTTAGAGCACATTCACGTCAGCAAATTATCCAAATACGTTGTTTTCTATTCAATATAATGTCTTTAGGGTATATAAATTCTAATCTGTAGATTTATTTTAAATCGAATTTGAAACATTTCACTCACAGTCACTTAGTCACTAATTACTGTTCCATTGTTGTATTACTTATATTATAGCATCACTTATCACTGTTTCATGACTATTTTATTCTATGGTTTGAATTCAGACGAGTGTTTATATTTTTAAATTAAAGTTATATACGGAACAAAATTACTCCAATATTTACTAGACAGCGCCATCTGTTTGATAGATTAGATCAGATTATTATTATTATTAGCTGCAAATGGAATTACTTTATCAATATGTCATTGGTTGTTCTGGTTTGGACGGGTTCAAGCAAGGCATATAGGTACACAGAAGAAAAATGTGTGTAGAAAATCTATTTGAAATAAAAAAATGAATACAGAACACACTGTTAATTGAAAAAACCGGGCAAGTGCGTGTCGAGCCACGCATAAGATAGGGTTCCGTAGTTACCCATAAAAGCCTCTTTAACTCCTGAACTAACAGAGCTATACTATACGTTATAGTTTTCCTTAACAGTTCATTACAAGGACTACCATCATGATTTTCAAGTTCTTCAAGCAAGCCGTTTAGATTTTGGAGCTACAAAACTAAATATCTCGCAAACGGAAAATTAAATCAAAAAATAATTTTAGCACTCTCTCTATGTTTTTAAAAGACCTATCTAATAATACCTCACACGATGAGATAGACACGAGAAAAAAATATCACCCTACCTTACGTGTAGGGGAGATACCTACCCAAAAAATTTTTTTTTCATAATATTATTTTAGCACTTTGTCGGCGTAATAAATATACATATTCATGCAAAGTTTCATGTTTTAAGAGGAAAACCGAGGACGGACGGACGGACAGACATGACGAAGCTATAAGGGTTCCGAGACTTACACTACGGAACCCTAAAAAACTAAAATTATTAGGTAGATACAGGAACCATAATGGTTCTCGTTTAATACAACGAGTTTTATAATACCTTTGTGTTGTTAGTTATTCCCATGAAAACTGCAACTAGACAACATGTTTCAAATTTTAATCGCTGCGGTCAATTGCGGTACAAAAGTTCTGCGAAATGCTTTACAGCGAAATTCGTACTATAATAACTTCAATATTATAGAACCTCGAATTGTTGGCAATAAACATTCGTACAATGACGCACAAGTTTAAGTATTATTTATACTCGTGAGTAATCTGTTTAGACTATTTATACTGTCGATTGACGGCACTTGGTGGAATCTGCTACACATATTGCACAAAAACACATATTTTACTTTTCCACTGTTATATTTTTATTTTCACTGACCGGTTTCACCTCACGGCATCATCAGAGATTAATACAAAATATAGTTTTAGTTCACATAAAAATATCGTACTAAAACTAACGAAACCGGTCAGTGAAAATAAAATTATAACAGTGGAAAAGTATGTGTTTTTGTGCAATATAATCTGTTTAGCATTCAGTGATCGTTTTCAGCAATGTATTCAGACTGGTTTGACTGTTGCACTCGAACTATGACTCCCGAAAATGAACTGCAGAAAGCAGAAACTCGCTGGTGCATATCGTCTCTTTAGCCTGAAACGTGGTGAATCCTAGAAATAGATGCGAATAAAACCTGCTTGGATCTAGATTTTTTTTTAAATAGGCGGCCTAGGGCACGTCCGCCCCATCGTTCATTGCCGGGCGTCCCTGGTACGCACTCGGGTTAAGCCCGTGTGCCTTGAGAGCTTCTCCATGACGCTGGCGGACTTTGGCCAGCTGTGCAGTTATCCCACATATTTTAGGGTTGGGTTTTGTCCAGCGTCGGTGAGTGACGACATGCGAGGGCTGAGACCTTACATCATGCAACCCTTCTGGCCTGCTTCTGTAAAAACGGTGGGTTACCAGCCTGCCCTCCTCAGGCCCCGATCATGGAGGTGAGCGTGTAGTTGAACTTAGACGATATAAGCAGTAAATTGTATAACTAAACAAACAAATACTGAAGTATATTAAGATTGTTTCAAATTTACTCCAAAATGCCACCAATGGAGTGCCACCAATTTGCAGCAGTGGACAGCGATAGGCTGATGATGATGATGATGAAGTGCCACTGTAATGTTCTTTTAAAAAAGTCAATAAATCACACGTGACGAGTATTGGTTTCTATAACTTGCTGACTATGGCACTGTCAAAATAAACCTGAGGCTAAACGGATATTGATGGAGGATGGCCGCCCACCGGCCAGCGCCTGAATAACATCTGTCTTTGCAAAAACATCCAGCTGGTATACTTATTATGGAACGTTTCTAAAAATACTCCGTGATGTCTGCTAGCTATATGTACCTTTATGTGCAGACGTTTCCTTTTTGTTTCATTATACTTATATAATGAAACAAAACGGAATACGTTGGTACATTTAATACTATTAACAAACAATACGGTCGAGACCAACTTTGTGTGAAGACAGATACGTTTGTACCGAAGTCTGGATATTTCCTACATACAATATGTATGTATTTACAAAAAAATGTATTTAAGTATTTATAACAGTTTATCTAGTACTCATATCACAAGCTCTGCTTAGTTTGAGACTAGATGGCGTTGTGTGAGTTGTCCTATCATATTTAATATTTATTTATTTAATAAATAGTGTAGATGATAATATACTTTAGTAGAAGCTTTCAAATTCTTTAACTAGGCGGTCACAAATAGAAATAACTTTGAATCAGCTTGAGAGGTGTAGTCATCATCATTGTGGAGATAATAGTTTTTTTCGGCTAAATAAAGCGACGATGGTTTAAAGAAAACACTGAGCTTAGTTAAAAAAGAATGTCAATTACAACTTTGACTAGGTATGCAATGCATGCTACTAATTGCAAATGTTGAGCGGAGCAAATTTTCTTAATTTTTTATGCTCTATTTTCATGATTTCAGAGATATGCACTCCCGGGTATAATGTCGACCAGCATGCCAAATTTGGCCAAATCGGTCGAGCCGTTTCGGAGGAGTTGGCACACAAACGATTTACACTTGTCGTCTAAGATAGAGCATCGCTTCGCTCCGTACACTTTTTCACCGCTCAATAACAATTCTGACCGTGAATTTAGAGGAGTATCACGTGCAAGAGTTGATCAAGTAGTCTCGTAAATAGATCTCTGGCTTTACATCTGTTAAAGAACTGGGGCCATCTGTTAACATGTCCTTCGAAGCCAGTGGCAAATGTTCCATACATTCCCATAAGCCCGGAATTCCCATAATAATATTGTACCATTGACCCTAAAATAATATTGTGTATTGTAATATTAATATTGACCCTAAAAATGTCGAATGCGTCCAAAACGATTATATCAAAATTAAATTTCGCGCGCTTAGGGTTAATCACCTATACATACCGACGAAACGAACTGTTCCTCTATCTATGTGTACTGACTGGTACTCTGTACGGTGTAGAGCGCGCGGATGCCATCTCGCTCGCACAAGTTGTAAGTAGACGCAATGCATGCCCGTTATAATCGGGCTTGCATTTTCTCTTTCACACATATGGATATTTTCGCTAGCATACCACAATACTTAGTAGGTTGGTATAGCAAAATCTTCTCGCCCATATGCCTTTTTTTTTTTTTTTTTAATTCCGCGGCCCAAGGCCGCGGCCGCTCTAACGTCCGTTGACGGGCGTCTCTGGTTACTAGCAGAGGGTATGTCCAGTGGCACCCGGCGGACTTTGACCACCTCTGTGGTCTCTTCGGGTGTTGGGTCGGGACGAGAATCCCGCGTCGTTGGGGAAGGGTTTTATCCCGCGTCAGTGAGTGAATCTGGTTGCGTGCTATGGGGCAAAGGCCCCGCAGCACGCAACCCTTCTAGCCTGCTTCTGTAAGGACGGCGGATGGCGATCCCGCCGTCCTCAGGCCCCGATCATGGAGGTCGATAGTCTTGGGCGTAGTCGCGGAGTCTGGGGCGCCCTGGCCGCCGACTACGGAACTCGGCGGGGAGGGTACGCTCCCTCTCCCTCCCGGCCGCCTCCTTCGCGAGCATGACTTGCTCGCAGAAGGACACGGCCGCGTTCCACCTACTCCGGCTGGAGACCATGGCTTGAAGCATGGTCTCCAGCGAGAGGGTATCCACGCCCAGACCCACTACGAGGTCCCGGCGCTGACTCGCCCACGCTGAGCACTCCACCAACGTGTGGAGTGCGGTGTCGTCGTCGGAAACCTCGCAGTGTTGACACCGGGGTGTGACCTCACGATGCATGCGAAACAGATAGCTACCGAAGCATCCATGCCCGGCAACGATCTGCGTCGCACGGTACGTGAGGTCACCATGCTGCCTCTGCAGCCAATCGTCCATGATCGGTCTCACCGCCGCGATGATGGTGGTACCCCACTTGGGTTGCTCAAGTCGCACCCTCCATGACTCCATGAGATCCTGGCGGAGTTGGGACCGCTGGTCCTCGATTTCTCGAGACGCAGGCCTGTGGTCCCATTGGAACAATGACGCAAGGGCTCTCGCTTCCAGGTCCCATGGAGGGGTCCCGGCTAGGAGACATGCAGCCTCTCTGGAGATCGTGCGGTACCCCCGTATGGTTCTGACGACCAAGGTTCGAAGTGGTCTGTTTAACAGAGTCACGTTCCCCTTGACCGCCAACCTATCCGCCCATACGGGAGCCCCGTATAGGGCCATACTCCGCACGATCCCCAGGTACAGTCTCGTGCAGGAAGCGTTGGGTCCCTTTAGGTTGGGCATCAGTCGCGAAAGCGCGACCGATGCCTGCGTCACCTTGGGGACCAAACTTCGGAAATGTGGTCCGAAGTTCCATCGGCTATCAAGTACGATCCCTAGGTACTTCATCGAGGGCTTGATGCCGATGCTAACGCCTCCCACATTTATGCTGGAACCTTCGGGTGGACCGTTCCGAGGTCTGTGAAAACACAGTACCTCGGACTTGTGCAAGGCCACCTCCAGTCCCAGCTGCCGTATCCGACCCACGACTCGAGCAACACCCGTCGTGACCTTGACGGTGAGTCCACCGGCCGCCCCGCCTTACGGATCAGGACCAGTTTCCCCGTCCTCCACACCTTGGGAAACTGGCCCCTTTCGAGGCATGCGCTAAAGAGCCCCATCAGTCGAGGCCCAAGTTCTTCGAGGGCCAGGACCCATGCACGGCCAGGAATGCCGTCGGGTCCAGGGGCGGTGATTTTCCGGCGTTTAAGCCGGAGTACTGCCGCACGTAACTCCCCCACGCTGACTTCGGGTACGTCGTCTTCGCTGGTGCTATCCGCGTCGGGCAGAGACGGAGCCATGCGCGGAGGGACGTGCTCCTCCGCGCTCGTCAGAAACAGGGAGCCCATGACCCGCTCCAGCTGCTGCGGCTGGAGACTCTGGGTCAGTGGGGGCGCCCTAGGTCGGAGTTTCTCCCTGACCTGTAGGTACGGGCGCCCCCATCGCCCATATGCCTGGATTTTTGCTCTGAAGTTCGTCGCACATCGGTTGCGTGGCGACCTATGTTATGTACGCGATTGTTTACTTCAGTTTCGCGTAGTAATTTGCTTTTACGAGTGGGTGATTTTTTCAAAATTGTTTTTTATTGTTTAAAAGTTGTGAATTAGTTTATTTGAGTGTTAAATATGGAAGAAATTGTGCCTTGTGATGATTTGAGGTGCTGTAACGTTTTATTAAAAGACTAAAGGGTAAAATCATTAAGTTTTGATCAGAGAAAGTCGTTAGTTGTTTCTCCTAAACCAACGCCAGATTTGTGTATTTCTAAAGTAAGTAAAACTCATAAACGTCAGTTTAATAGAACTGTTTACAAAACCAATAATAATAATAATAATAATTGTTTATTTGCAATCCACAAACTAAAACTAAAACATTTGACAGTTGAAGATGGTATGGACAATATTCAGTAGTTTAGAGTGTGGATAGCTGGTGCCTGTGGTAGGTAACGAGACCTGAATTACAGGTCACCAGCGCCCCACTGACAGATGTAAAAAACTGACCACAATCAGCCCATGTAGCAACAAAAATCGTACATTACACAAAACAATGATATTTACACGGATTTCTGTAGCAAGAGTGAAAGTTTGCGTTAGTGTGTATAAATGTGTAGGGATGAGTAAAAGAGAAAATAAATTTAAAAATTAAAGAATTGATATTTTGATAAATTGAACTAAAATTAGGAGGGTACAACCAACAGTTCCTCAATAATCAAATAGGTTTGCTGGAGTAGCCAGGCTCTAACCCTCACCCTACAGTTGTGGTAATTAAGAGAGTGAATGTCTAGCAATTGGTGAAACTTGTTGTAGAGATACGGTCCTAGGAAAAAGTAAAATCGTCGAACGAAGGAGGTCTTTATGGACCTTGATTCAGCCACAAGGTGGTTTCGTTTGGAGAGTTCATCATCGAAGCACGTCTCAGAATGCTGCCTAAGGACCGTCGCAAGCATAAACAATTGTCTCACCGTCAACACTTGACAAAACTCATACAGTTCAGTGGTTGGGAAGAGACGAGGCTTATAACAGCACACCTTTAGAACACACCTCTGCGCTCGCTCCACTATCAACATGTGGGTCTTGGCAGCACCTCCCCAGGAACCTATGCAGTAGCCCAGAATGGACTGGCACAAAGCAAGGTACACTACCTTCATCACCTCAGGACTGGCAGAGGCACGCAGCGACCTGAAAATATGTACCAGCTTTCGAGTCCTGTTAGACAAGGCGATAATTTGCTCTTGGAAGCTCAGACCGCTGTCCAACACAACGCCAAGGTACTTAACAGAAGACACTTTGTCTACAGCTAGACACGGCGTTATATTTGCAGATACACTCGGGCACTGGACAAACCTGTTCATAGTTAGTTAATAAATTATATTGCTGGTGTTGCATATTTTTTTCGAACGATAATAGTGCATGGAATACTACGGGTTACGAAGATTTAAATAATTTAAGTACCTCAATAAAAAGACATTCTCAATCACAAAAACATTTGAGTGCATTAATTTCTTTTACGAATTTAGGTAAACAGCGCATAGAAACTCACTTGTCACGCCAATTTGCTGAAGAAATTTCAAAACACAATCAGCAAGTTGACCAAAACCGAAGTATTTTTCAAAGACTTGTAGATGTAGTTTGTCATTTAGCGCAACAGGAATTGCCTTTTAGAGGACATGACGAGTCCAAAGATTCATTAAATAGAGGTAAGTTTTTGGAATTAGTTTCATTATTATCGAAATATAATAGCGTTTTGGAAAAGCATATGCAACATCAACAGAGCGACAAACCCGGGCTGAGTTATTTATCATCTACAATTCAAAACGATATTATTCACTCTGTAGCCGATATAATAAAAAACTCCGGACGTTAGTCACCGCCAATGATTTTAAATACAATGGATTTCGGATCATCGCTCAAAAGTGTCCGAACTAAAAGAGAAACAAAACGCTAAAAGAGAAACAATCGCGCGCCAGTCTTGATTTTGACAACTGAACGACAACACGTTGCACAATGCCGTACTGTATTGTAAAAACGTGTAAAAACTACGAAAAAAAAGCAAATTGAAGACGGTGTATCATATTTTCAGTAAATAAGCTTTTGTTTTATTATTTGCAATTTATTTTTTCACTTAAAATACAGTATTTCGTCGATAATAAATTAAAAGACAAAAGTAAATATTGCAATCCAGTCCAATACCGAAGTACCTATCTGTCTCTTTCGAACTCATCCCAAGCTCAGTAAAAAGAAAGAGACCATTTCATTTTCACTGAATAATGTACTAACAAAATGACCATTCAGATTTATTCGGATTACCGATAGCGATAAAACTATTTGGAACAAAGATTATAGTGGAGACGCCTTGGCTCTTTATGATTTTTTTTTCGTTATATGAACCAACATCTATTTCAGTTTTCCTCGGGATCCAGTACACTGTGCACAATGGAAAAATATTATTGCCCTAGCACGGCGAGAAGAATATTTTGATCCAAAAAATAACAATCTTGTTTGTTCGGCTCATTTTATGGACATAACAAAAAGAGGTCCGATCTTTATGAAACTTGTACAAGAATCCCTTGATTGAATGGAGGAGATAAGCCCAAAAATGTTTTTAATTTTCACAGGGTATCATTGTTTTGTCATAAATATAATTACACATGTCATTTTATTTCGTGTATGTACTGTTATTTTCTTTTTATTTGGATTCTCGGTAATGTATTCCCACGGGAATCGGGGCCGAGATAACTATATCTCGCGGGCGGAGTCACGGTGATCAGCTAGTAGCCAATAATTTCGTATCCCAAAAATTAACCATAAGATAAAAATAAATTAATGATGCGCAGTTTTAGCAACTAATTCAGTCACTTGAAACACGGCTATCTTGTAGTAGACGTAACGACATAGCGTTATGAAAATAGTAATGAAAGCGGAAGAACTTTGACACCCGCAAGAAGTTTGGCATTTATAATATTATAATTAGTTAAATTCATTAATTCCCTTTTTGTTATTCATACACTACAGTTACTTATTATGAAACTGACTTGAAAAAAAAAACCTTTGTCAGTCGTTAATTAGTTTTTCAGCTTATTTCGTCTAACATAAACAAGTAATTACAATTTATAAGATTATGGAATTTATTGTAGTCTTACATTAATTATTACGCCTACGTAGGTACATATCATGGAATCCTTAAAAGACTTTAACAAAATAAACCTACTCCATTGTTTCTATGTTCACGTAGTTCAAGTATAAGCTGCATAAGGTGAATTAGTCAGGCGGACAGATAGAAGCTACGTAATGCGATAAATTAGTGCAAACAAAAGTGAACACTATTCCGTTGAATCAAGGTTTAAATTTTAATATGAAATTTGTTTATATCTATGTATGCCTATGTATAATGTATAGGTCGACTCGGGACATTATTTTCTTGCGATTTGTTCTAGATCCTATGTCCGTTGTATTATAAGGTCTTTGGCCACCGCGAACAATTATGCCTGTAGTGATAATAGCGCATGAAATAAAATAGAAAAAATCTGTTGTAATTTAACTTTGATTTTTAACCGACCTCAAAAATGGAGGAGGTTCTCAATTCGACTGCTTTTAACTTTGATTTTTAACCGACCTCAAAAATGGAGGAGGTTCTCATTTCGACTGCTTTTAACTTTGATTTTTAACCGACCTCAAAAATAGAAGAGGTTCTCAATTCGACTGCTTTATTTTTTTATGTTTGTTACCTCATATATCGGGCATGCAGTCCTCAGCTTATGAAGCTTCGTCCCTGTTCGAAGCCCGAGGAAGAAGTGCCAGTGAGTATTCTGAGTCATGAACAAGTCTGTTTTTTTTTCTCGTGTTTATGTCGTAACATAGTAATAATATGTCACTTCATAACTATAATTACAATCTAGCCTTAAGACTAATAAGTAATTTGTATCTAACTTAAATTGCTAAATAATTAAAATGTAAGAATGTGTCCATTGACACTTTTCTTATTGTCTCTCTTTGAATGAATAATGACACTAGGTTCATGTTGTCTTAAAGTAAAGCACTCACTGCACTATACGCTACACCAACTCGTAAGGTTTAGTCCTTCTCAGAGGTTATCTATGTTCTCAGTCTTCTCACTATGTCCGTGGTATCGAGGAGCTGTATGGCCTCGACATTCACATGGTGAATGAGTCTATTTTGATGAGCTTCTGCGTACTTATGTATAACCTTCACGACGAGGTCAAAGTCTGATTGAAAATAATAATAAATAAGATTATATATAAGATTTAAGAATTTCCTCCGCTACGAAAACTTCTCTGGTAAAATCTCTGATGATTTTATACTCAAATAAAATTACAGAATACGAGTAGGTAATAAGTACCTTACCTACTCTGGTAACATACAATACGCAACTTTAATTAAAATAGATAATTATAACTTAACAAATAATGAACCAGCCTCAAAATAGGTACCTACCTACATTAAAATTAAGTATCAAATTAATTTCATTAAAATAATTTTAAATGTAAATCATAAAATCACGCCTGCTTCCGCGAAGGGGTAACTTTCTTGGTCCCACGTAATAGATGGTGGATGAAGAAAAAAAAAGAGAGTTCAAAGTAAAAGTTCCTGCGGCCTATTGCCGCTTATCGGGAACTTTTATACATGTATTTGTCAGAGACTCGCCTGTTGATTGAAATGAAATGATTTATTTATTTTTTTTTTTTTTATTTTTTATTTATTTATTTATTTCACATCTACATCTATTTTTACAGGGTAACCCCTAATGCAACAGAGTAGGCTATCTTATTTTATCTATCTCTAAAAACAAGTTTCTATTGTTGTAAACACAAAACAAACAAAGTGTAAACTGTGAATTCACTCAAGGTACAACTAAACAAATCGATTCCATGAGCGACATCGTTGAGTGTCCGGAGTGCGCGGGTCAGTGGCGCCTCCTGCAGTAGGTTAGTGCGTGCGGTTGGCAGCCGCAGCAGCTGCGGCCTTCGACGTCTGCCCACATACCCGTCCGGTACATTTAAGTTAATATGCCCTAATATATCTGCATTTTGGATTCTAGCTCTAATAACTTTGAACAAATACATGGCTAACGCAAAATCCCTCCTCACCCTCAACTCATAGTAACCAACCATACCTAGTATGAAGAGTGTTGGATACCTTAATGGATAAAAAGGGTATACACCGTAGTACCTTAGGTATAAGTATCTAACAAATTTATTCTGTACGCGCTCCAACATTTATTTGTATAGGTCACTAAATGGCTCTTACAAACGTCAGTAAGTACTTAAAATAGAAAAATGTCATTGCTTCTATATTTACATGTACTGCCAGATTCGCAAAGCAATAAGTAGAACCGAGAGAATGAACCTGGCAATAAAACTCTCGGTCACTCTTTTTCAATTATTGACTCATTTACACATTTTCTTAGGACTAAATGTGGACATACGTACATTGGTCTCGTGTCAAAATCAAAAAGCGTGTATAATGCAACAAAACAAAAAAAATATATAGTCACCTAAGTACAAAATATGCTACAATTACGGCATTTTAGGAGGCGCCTGTACCATGCTCAAGCCAGACACTTTTATCGTTAAGGTAATCAACTGTCTTAAAATATGCTTTTTGACATAAAGTGATCTTTATAAAGTTTTGAATTTATTGTCGGGCATACAAAGGACCGATTCAGGCAATTTATTATAAAAGCGTATACCTTCCCCTTGAAAGAATTACTAACCTTGCTAAGCCGATAACACGGAGAGAGTAGTTTCTTTTTATTACGTAGATTTCTGTCTGTAACATCACTTACTTTAGTATAGCTAGCTACTATATATTTTTCCTGACATACAGTATGTTATCAAATATAATATTGGGAAGCTACACTTAAAACATTAATATCTTTAAATCGCTCCCTAAGAGAATCTCTCTTACCTAAACAATAAATGGCACGGACTGCCCTCTTTTGTGATATAAAAATTGTTTCTATATCTGCTGCATTTCCCCAAAGTAGTATTCCATAGGACATCAAGCTATGGACGTAACCAAAGTAAACTAGCCTAGCAGTAGCTACATCTGTCAACTGCCTAATCCGTCTCACAGCATATGTAGCAGAGCTAAGCTTATTAGCTAAAATGTTGATATGGTCACCCCATTGTAATTTAGAATCTATTGTTATTCCTAAAAAGGTAGTGTTATTTACAAATTCTAACCTTTGGCTACCCAGCACAACATGGAAGTTTGCTTGTCTGACATTGGGCATTGTAAATTTAACGCATTTGGTCTTTTCTGCATTCAACAACAGGTGGTTTGTAGAAAACCAATTTGAAATGTCATTTAAAATATTATTAACATTATTCGCATCTGTACTAAGTATGCCGATTTACTTTGAAAATAAGTGATGTATCATCCGCGAACATTACTATGCCAGCTTGTGCCTCGATCATGCAAGGCAAGTCATTAACATAAACCAAGAAGAGAAAAGGCCCCAGAATTGATCCCTGAGGTACGCCTATTTTGACGTTAGTTCCGTTTGACTTAACGTTGTTGACATGGACAGTTTGCAGCCTATCTCTCCTATTGAGAATTGAGGTTGACATGGGACCCTAAGATCTTGATGGGACCCCTTTACATCCCGTTAATGTTGTTCTGATTATAAAATCGTCGCTTGTTTCGAATTTTCCAGTCATCCCTAACAGTTTGTAAGTAACGTACATACGTGCGAATAGGACGACCGTGTGTGATGTGATGATACCATAAAATTAACACAACTGTCGATCCAACCGTCTAGTGTCCACCAAAGACCACTTAAAGTGTAGGTAGGTACTTCAATTTCATGATCCTGAAACGAATCGGCTGTGAATAAGACGATGTTTACATCTTCAGAATTTAAAGTAGGTATTTGCCAATATCAAACGACATAGGACCTTTTGACCTCAAATTTTAATAGACGCGGACACGCTACCATAATATGTAGGTTTTGACCCAACTTTGAGGACGTCTAAATATATGTTTGTAGTACAAGTTTCCAGCCCGGTTGGAAGAATTCCGAGATTTTCCTTAATTTTATTGGTCTAATTACATATAATATTCATATTTCCTTATATTTTGTTTCATTTATTTGATTCAATTATGTATATGTCACAAAGAGATGGTCTATCGCCTCGGGTGTCACATACGTTTCTGTCAATGTCAAATTGGTGCGGCAAATTGCCTTCCAGTAATTGGCGGTCCCTGTCGCGACAAGCACTGTTGGATTATGTACGAATGTTGGATTTTTTTAAATTCTACTTAGGTATAGTGGCATAATAATAGGTTAATTGGAATATGTAGATCTATGTAGGTACTTACATTAACTTCTAATAACCTTCCTATTACTACCTATGACTATCCACAAACATCGTGATATTTGCGTCTGCTAGTTTTAGCTACCGGTACCGGCACGTAAGTTTAGCGGTGAAGGAAATGTGGAAGGGCTTACTGTGCATACGTAATAGTAACCGTCAACATCCATCCATAGAAGCATCTTTTTTAAACTTTCGTGCCACCTAATATTTTCATCGTAGGTATAGTTACAAAACAATGAAATTGAAATCACAAAAAAAATAATACAGTAGGTATATATAGAACAGACCAACTTAGCCGCCTCAAGTGCTTTAGAAGTAAATGGAATCGTCACAAACCTGCGGAGTTTTAAGGTGGGATTTATCGGGGCCGGTTATATTCTTGTTATTTCAACTTCACTAGACCGAGAAATCATTTCTGTACCTATTAAACTCGTTGAAAGTGACCTGAGAAACATAAAGTTCCCGACTTTCGGCAATATAGGATCTCCTCTATTACGTGGGTCCAATTGAATAAGTGGCGAAGTGTGGACATAATGTAATGTAGGTATGTATGCCAGAGCCAGAAGCTAGCCGTTCGGGGAAGAGGGCGTGATTTATTTACAGATGCGCCAGCCCATAGGTACAGATAAATGCGGACGTTCTCTATTTCCTTAGCGACTGGGGTTTACGTAAAATTTTCAACAGAAGTAATGTGGATTAACGGTATTTTGACACATTATGAACATAAGTACGAGTATATTGGGGCTTATTAGGGTGAATACCTAATAAGGTAGAATTGTTTGGCATACCCGATATTTAACTGTTCCACTTTTAATGTCCACGATATAAATTACACTTTGTTAAGGCGGAGTGCAAGTGCAACTGATTTTACTATTCACTAAACAATTGCAACTATACTATAAAATGTATGAACGCGCACTAATCACTAATCAAAGTGTAGGTAAGTCGTACCTAGTAGTAAAGAAATAGTCTGTAACTACAATAGGTACTTGCAGATTGGTCCATATTGAACGCAGTAATCTATCGAACATACCTACCTAATACCTGGGGTATTAACTCAATTCATTTATTAAATCAGACAATTATGAAAGTCCATTAGAATAATAAAAAATAAATAATACATAAAACATACGAAAAATGAATAACACGTGCAACTTAGTGAACCGACCAAAGACCGCTCCATCCAACCTACCAGCAAACACCTTCAGCATGCTGTTGGGGCTCCCCCACAACCTGTGCACCAGCGACGCCACTTTTTTGCGCATAAGTGCACATAAATCGTCTGTTCCAGTATCAGCAAACATTTCTGATGCACTACAATAGCGGGGAAGCCCCACCAGCACCCTGAAGATGTTATTATTTTGCACACGCAGTGCGTTGTATGACTTTAGGGTATAAGTAGTCCACAGGCTACTTGTATAAAATGTTTGACAGAAAGCCTTAAATAACATGATCGTAACATTTACTGAGCTTTTAGTAAACCTGCGAGCCAACATATTTCCCCTTACACACAACGCCCTACGCTCTCTCACAATATCACAATCATCCTTTAGATCTGTCACAATGTGTCCCAAGTATTTAAACTTTATTAGGTAAACGTATTAGGTAAGTAGGTATATAATAAGGTAGGTACTAAGGTAGATACCTACCTACTATACGTATAATAAGAAAGTAGGTATGGTTGTAAGAGTACAAAATGTATTTAAGAATTTCTATTTGACATACCTGCCTTTCTTACCGATGCGATCCAATTATTTTCCAGGCTATTTGAGTTAGCTCGCCTTCGCCTTCGCCGCTTCCAATGTATTTTACAATGTTAACGGTTGAGTAAACGAAATCGTCTCCCTTGATGCCACAATGATTGTAAACGCCACTAGCTACTAAGGGGAACATGGGTTCGACTGATTTGGAAAGAATATTATTTTATTAAGTAAGTTTGTGATTTTGTTAATATAGGTATTTGAAATCTGAGGTAGACGTAAGTACCAGAAAGGAATCAATACAAAGAAATACGAAGAAACTTAACTGTGGACAGTTTACAACTACGTACTACAAGGTAATTTATTAACAAATAAGGTGCATTTGGTGTTTCCGACATAAATTTCTATGAGATGACTAAAGGATTCTAAGTAGTTCTTCATTTAATGCCGTTACTTTATCTTTTTTTATATTAAGGTAGGTACTTCCCAATCATACACATTTTTTTCACTACTTAGTGCTGTAAAAACGACACTTGAAACAGGAAACTCGCTGACTGAATCACTCAAGGGAAAAAATAAAACGAGGAGCCGGCCCTAACGACCGTCAAGGGATGTCATTAGCTGATGTCCATTGCCTCATGGTTCGAATTATATTCCTCCCAAACGTTAGCTAGGTGGTCTCTCTCATGAAACCACATACAGGCAAACAGCATAATGTAGGTACCTACCTGCCCATATTTTATAGAAATCAGGATATCGGGATTTGTAGCTTAGGTAAATAAGTACCTACCATTACCAACTAGGTACGCTATGAAAATAAGAATCACAATATCAAATAAGAAAAATCTCTGGCATGACCATTACGACGCCTTCCTGCATTTATTTACCCATTTATTCCGACCAATTAGGGGTTCCAGACATTTGAACCTATATTTATGTACGTATTTTTTACCGTCTAATAAGTTTTATTCGGACCATTGGTACTTATGAAACGGCAGAACAGGAAGTACTGTTTTAACTTCATTGGTTCGGACCAATGTTATTTTAGCACTATAACAGTTCCGAACGATAGTGTTAGTAAATCAATTTATTTATATTTATATAGATGTAAGCACAGTTCGTGACGTTCGTGAAAATACTTAGCTAACCTAACCTATCCAAATCGGATTGATCTTAGACCACTTCTAGGTACTTATTCAAAAAATGACCTTGAAAACTAATGGCCTTTATTGTAAAGGCCTAGACTTAGGCTTCGAACCTAATCTATCCAACTCGTATTGCCCTAAGACTTAAGTTGGGTTTTTTTTTTATTTTTTTTATATTGGATTCGTCAAATTGACGCCACCCGCCTGCTGGTAAGTCGTGACGACGTCTAGCGATTGTGGGCC
>OY748290.1:10377390-10473080 GCA_963556515.1 Nudaria mundana
AATCCAAGGACCGGGAGTCCCACAGGAAGCCGTATATATACCACGTAAACCCTCTAAACATAATATGTAGTACACCAATGGTCCGAATGAGGAAGTACAAAGGAAGATTTACCGTTTCACTCCATGGTCCGATTTGACTAATTCAAAATGAGTCCTTGTGTGTGTGATTCATACCAAGGGTCCGGTATGAAACGTACAGATAGGTGTAATTACGTAGGCATAGGTAATGTTAGTTAAATGAATCATCGGTAGGTATTAGGTATAAACAGCCAAGGGATAGTATGTCTTGGGTTGGTACTGATTGGTGTATTCACTTTTAAGATTAGTCACAAAGTATATTCTTAAAGCTACCTACATCAGACGCAGGTTAGAGTCCTGCCGATGACATTTGAGTCCAAAGCTTGCTCATATCCACACTAAGTGTAGTAGGAAATTATGTTTCTAGAGTATTCTTATCACGAAAAGCAATTTATTACAGATGTATTTGGCTCAATTCCAATTGCGGCAGCCCTTGGAAACTTTTAATTGGCTACTCTAACATACAATTAGTCGAGACAATCTCATTCTGTCGCACTGCACTTTTCCTAATTTATTAACAATAAGGATATCGAAGTATTCTGGAGCAAATCGTCGTCCATTTCAACACAGATAGTATAATATATTTCTTATATGTATTTCACGCACGATTATAAGCAAACGACTAAAGGCACAGAAAAAAGACAGTAAGCAACTGACTTCTTGGTTGTTATGTGCCCTATACCTATTCCTATACCTACTCAGATCATAGGTATACCTATGAAGGCTACCTATGACTTAGTTAATTAAATATGAATCAGTCTTAAGTACTTTATAATAAAACCATTTTACCTGGGTCTATTGTACCTACCTAGCTACGCACAGCTAAATAAACTACCTGTCTGCCTACGTACCGTGATTTTACCGGAAGATTTTAGGCTATAAAAGTATTTCACGCTCGCAAAGCCACAGCCGTCCGAGACGTTTGCATATTGTCATGTCAATAAGCCCTTACCAGCCTTGCCTACCAGCAACTTTTCAGTTTTGTAATGCTCAGTTATAAAGTTGCGTACAGCGCCATCTGTTGGTAATGGGTTGAAATACAACTAGAGAATGAAAGTGAGTTGTGTGGGACGGCAACGTTTGTAAACAAAAAGCTAACCTTGCATAATTTGAAATGGTTTTAACATGTGCTGTATAGCATATTATTATATTTATATTTCTTTACATAGAAATGTCCTCAACAAGACATAAATCAATTTAATTAACTTTGAGTTCTTATATAAAAATAATTGTAGGGCATCGCATTACGTGTTTCCCGCTTACGTAAACATAAGTCCCCCTTCATGTTGCCTTTGGATGGGTCTCTCGCCGGCCGGTTACGTAACAAGCGCGCGCCGAGTACCTACTTAGTAGTCGATAAAATAAAGTTACCTAACCACTCAATATTGCTCTTTGCTTATATAACTGACCCCACCCATCATATTTACATAACAATGAAACAAAGCTAACATGGCTGTTGGGTGGTTACTAAAATAAATATATACATGTTCACATTTAAGTATATTTTATTATGACTTTATAATAAGTTATGAAAAATTTAGATATAAGTAGACAAATTTTGGTACAAGACTTGGTATCGTAGTACTAAGGTACAACTTAGATAATTATAGAACTACTAATACATTGTAGTGTAAAAAGAGAAGACTTATAACACTACTGGTCAGCTTACAAGTTCACATTAAGAGTACATTTATAATCAAAAATTCACATCAATTGGTTATTCTTTATTTTCTTCAGCTTGTGGGGTGACATTGCTCTTGAACTTCTTCGCTTGAGTCCCCTCGGAATCATTGGGCACCTCCTCTTTACATATCTCATTCAGATTATACTTTTTATAAGTATAGTAATTGTCCACAATACTCAAGAGACACATGCCCTTAATAACTTCAACTATAATACAAAGACCGGGATTCTTCAAATCAGCTTTGTTGTCTCCATTCTTCATAACAATGAGATCTGCTAGCTCTTTGATAATCAAATCACGAGAAACACAATTGTTGAAACGTTTATTAAAGATCACAGCAAATGTTGTTGGCTCCTTTAAGAAGAACTTGTCAAACAGTCGGCCGGCAGCCTCCATTATGTCGGGGAGACTGGCTTTACATGTAGCCATGATCGGTAACAAGCGTAACACATGTCGCGTCTTCTGAAGTCTCGTGGTAAATAAATCTTTGATTATGGCTGTAGTTAATTCTTCTGGACTAGGTAGATTAGTTTTCACGAAAATACAGTTTGACGCACCTGTTTCTACTACTTGAAACCTTTTATATCGTAGAGATTTCTGAGTACCCTGCTTTATATATTCAACCTCTCGCCGCAATATGTCTCCAATATCAGTGTCATCGTCGGACTCGCTCTCTGACCTGTCTTCGTCTTCCGGTGCCACTGACGCAGGGAGCGTAGGTGTTTGTTCAATTTCTAGGTCTGGATACAGTTTCCTAGAGTACTCATTTAAAAGATTGTACACTTCTTTGACGCAGTCTTTTTCTCTGAAGTTACACGTGCAGAAAAATCCCCGAAAGCCGGGTTCCAAGAAATATTTGTTTCTTCGTTTACGAAAGAAAAACTTCTTTTTCTTTTTCGCGTCACTCATAGCGTAAACCTTAAGGACTAACGATAGTTACAATATGGGTAGGGCAGAATGTGATGATATAACGAATAATTTGTGTTACGTAGTAAGTCGAATTATATGATTATGAATTCAATAAACACAAGTACACAACTACACAACCAACAGCATCAATATCAGACAATAAACGTCAACTAAATGTCATTGTCACAGTCAGCAATTACGTCAAATCCATGCTTATCAAGATATTTTTCATCATATTTCTGGCATGGCTTCGTAGATTTTTGTGTTAATTAACTAGTGTAAAATCTACTGACATTAATTTAATTCCTTGGTTTGTATTGAATTAATAATTATTTGGGAGGGATTGCTCTTTAGCGAAAATGCCGCCTATTGTATATCTGTTTTTGCGTAAAGGTAAAGAGTAGTTGACCGAGCGAGCGTAGCGTCTACATTTCGTGATTGGACAATTTTGCTGTCGTCTATCTGTCTGTATGTGTATTCCGGGTTGCCAGCTGAGCAGCCAGTTTTTATCGGTCTTCACGAAACTTGGCACAATTGATTTCATCGTGAACTTTTTTGGATTGGGGGGAAAATGGGGGAAAAAGCTCAAATAATTTTTTTTAACGCTCGCGAGGTCTACTGTTTGACCATAGGGTGACCACAAGTTATTTTATCTAATCTTATTTTAACTATGTATGTCATTGATTATCGTCATCATTGCATTTAAAAGCCACTAACGATGCATAGATAACCTTATTAGAAGGCAAGTAGGTATTTGAACAAAGTACACTATAATAGTGGACTTTGTTCAATTGAATAAATAGTTGAACAAAGTACACTATAATAGTGGACTTTGGTGGACCAGAGGGTATAATACATGGGATATCCATTCTACCTCAATGTTTAGCGGGTGTTAAAAAGCTTAAACTCATGAGTCGTCATTTTTTTCTCGTAGTTTTGAACCACGAGCATATCGGAATAGGTAGATAACCAACTATCACGCAATCAAACCCATAAAATGAAACTGCTTCCGGTAGCCATTCCTTTATTAATTACTCTTTCTCTACCATGACCCTCTGGATCGTTGATCACCACACAGGTAGTTTCGCAGCTCCTTATAATGTTTGCGTAACGCAGCGTTGGCCCTTAGAAGTATAAGACTCAACGTTCTACTTATCGAATTTCGACCATAAAGTATAGATCGATCATTAGGGATCACTGATTCAAAACACAGACATTCGTAATATTAATTTATGCCAATACAACTTAACTCTTATGTTATAAAATAATCTTAATTTAATCCTAATTTTAACAAATACTATATGAATACTTTTAGTAGACATTTTATTAGGCTTTTTTAAATTAATATCTTTGTCTGACTGAACGCATAGAGACTGTCCAATGAGATTAGAGTAAAAAAATATTATTTTCTTAATTTGCAGTATTTTGTCTTCATAACAGTAGGCAGATTGGCTACGATTGGCTTATTTTGTTTCGGACATACAGTAATGCTGAAACAAGAAAGTAAGTACTTATAATATACATAAATATATGAAAAAAAAAAATGCATGAAATGAAAGGGCTCCGTACCCAAAGGGTAAAACGTCGTGAACCCTATTACTGAGACTTCGCTGACCGTTCGTACGTCAGTCTGTCTCCAGGCTGATGAACCGTGATAGTTAGAAAGTTGAAATTTTCACAGATAATGTATTTCTGTTGCCGCTCTATAACAAACTGGGAATGCAATGCATGCGGCTGTTGCAAAATACTGAGCGAAGTGTTAAATTTTCGAACGACAACGATTTATTTTTGTTATTTATTTTTTCAAACCTTTTTTGTTTTTTTTGTTCTATACCACCCTCACGCCACACGTTATCACTGTGGTAAGTTTGAAGGAGATCGGTTCAGGCGTTTAGGAGGAGTATGCGGACAAACAAAATACATAAGTCGCCTAAGATTGAGCTTCGCTCACTTCGCTCAAAAATACTTAATATTTAGGGGACCTCCCATCCATTAAACGTAATTTGTATTGCCATTTTTATAGATAATGGTACGGAACACTTTGTGCGCGAGTCCGCCTCGCACTACTAAGCCGTTTTTTTTTAATAATGCCGCCTTATCGTCCATTGCGTAGCATCTCGGGTACGCCGTCTTAAGCGGGCGGCAATGAAGCCCTTATGTGGGCGTTTCTCATGTCTCTACCTACCACTTCTGGGTGTTATAGGGTCCCAAGATCCAAGATCTTACGGTCTCAAGTCAACCTCACCAAAGTTCCCGATAATCAGCAATAGGCTATAGGCGTTTCTTAAACCTCTGCCTAGCCCTTCGGGGACACAGACGTGATTTTATGTATGTAATTATATAAAAATTAATGTAGGTACATACTCTGTGTTGTATTCAATAGAAGACATCTTGAGACTTTCGACATAAATGCTGGAACTCTTTAGTATGCGCCATGTCAGTGGGTTAAACAAGTTTGTTTCATACTTCCATTCGACTATCACAAATATTGGTGGATGACCCGTATCTTTCACAGCTATCATTTTCTTCTCCACGTCACCAGGTTTGTAGAACTTTCTATAAGTAAAAAAAAAAGATTTAAATATTTAGTCGAACCAAAACCAATCCACGGCCTTTCCTTAGCAAGGGGAATGCTTTGACCACTAAGCTACGATGACCAATACCAACATAATCCAATCTTTGCTTCATATTATAATTTCTAGATCGCGCTAGCGTTTTGTGATGTACAATTTTTATCTAAATTTTTTAAGCAAACTCATTGCTTTGACATACAGAAAATTTGATTAAAGTTGAATAGCATAATACAGTAATATCAGTATGTACGTTGATCTAATAAAAATATATATACTAGCTAAGGTCGGAGACGGGTTTCTGCCGTTCACACTTCTGTCTCCGAAGGACAGTTCCAGTACACTTCCGTTCACAAAATGTTGCCCTTGCACCTATTCTAATCAATCATGACAATATACAAAAAGAATTATCTATATCGCAATGTGCCGATTATATGGCTGTGGTATGGGATTATATAGCAACTGCTTCGGCGACTGCTTCGGTGGCGTGGTCGGTAGTGCATCGGCTTTCGACGCCGGAGTCTCGGGTTCGATTCCCGGTCGGGACAAACTTTGTGTGATGACATATGCGTTTGTACCGAAGTCTGGATGTTTCCTATGTATAATATGTATGTATTTACAAAAAAAAAATGTATATAAGTATTTATATCAGTTTATCTAGTACTCATATCACAAGCTCTGCTTAGTTTGAGACTAAGTAGATGGCGTTGTGTGCATTGTCCTAATATATTTATTTATTTATTTATATGGGACAGACAGCAAGAAATGATAGTTTCCCCTTCCGAGACAACTAATAAGAAGACTTTGTTAGTTTAGTTGATGGCGCTTATCTCAGGAAGTAAAGGTGCGAAATCAAAAATTATATTTGTGTTATATATATTCAAAAATTATATATCAAGAAAGGCTACATGTTGTATAACATCACGCTACGACCAATAAGAGCGAAGCAGCCATGGAAAATTTATCTATTTTGAGAGTGATCGATTTATATTTTATCACACTACTAATCATAATAAGGTATTTATTAGCTTTATTATACAACTATGTAAGTCAAGAATGAACGTCAATGAGATCGCGGCGATATAGTATTTTGTATAAGTACAATGTATTGCGTCCTAATAATATAAATACTGGAAGATTTATTTACGTAATGTATCACATGTGTATGTTATTTATTTACTATTTTACGTTAACTTTATATATCGATAAAGTCGATAATCGATCGACATAAACAGGGTGTTCGGTAGAACGGTGGACATACGAGGGTGGATTGAAAAGTAGTCGGCCTAACACTGATCCATTTAGTTCTAAAAATCAAATCTACCCACATTATTTAGTTCAGTTCAGACCTGTTAATTGTGTGAAGTTTGAACCCTGTGCGATAATTAGTTTTAATTTTGTAAATTTATTAACAAAGCAATCTGACATCATTTCCGCAAATGGAGCAAATCGAGCAGCGTATTAAGTACGTATTATTACATCGTCATTAAGTACCTCCATAAGAAGAGGCTGTCATCAAAAGCCATACATGATGATATGGTCAGTACATTAGAGGATTGCGCTCTTTCTTATTCATCCGTCAAAAAGTGGATAGCAGAATTCAAGCGTGGTAGAGTGTGAAAGACGAACCCCGCTCTGGAAGGCCTTCGACGTCCACTACTGACGAAAATGTTAAAAAAATACTCGACTTAATTATGGGAGACCGCAGATTGAAAATTAGATAGATAGCCGAGATTATAGGCATCTCTTATGAACGTACTCAAAACATACGAGTATGAGATTGGGTCGTTTTCTATCTACTAAACCCAAATAAATGATTATAATTAGAAAATATCAAACGTATAAGGGCGTTATCAACATTTCTAGGGCCCAAGTCATCCTCACCTACACTATGGTGCATCTGCTGATCACGAGGCTCTGGCTGCTATTACATGAGTCTTCTTCTTTTTAAAACATGGCTTCATCAATGTTCATCGATGATTTCGCCAATGTCAAGGTAATGTTTGATTTTTCCCGCACAGAAGAACTAGTTACTCTGAACTAGTTCGCGGTGCGGGATAAGGAAACGTTGTTCGGTATTGTAATTTGAGCGTTTGGGCCTGGATTTTTGCCCAGCGCCAGAGGTAACCTAATAGGCTACTAGCCACACTCTCCGCAAAAACCCAAGTCCATTACATGGTCAAAAGTGACAGATTAAATGTGCCCACATTTCGTCTGTCACTAATAAGCGTCTCTAGACTTTCCTTCCATATTGCACAAAAAACAGATATACTTTTACGCTAGTATAATTTTTATTTTTATTGACCGGTTTCAGCTCACGGCATCATTAGTATACCCCCATATAATTAATTATGATACTTACTACGACTGCCTCGGTGGCTCAGTGGTATGAGTATGCGACTGCCGCCCCTGAGGTCCCAGGTTCGATTCCGGGTCGATTCAATTATTTGTGTGATCCACAAATGTTTGTTTCGGAGTTTGGGTATTTTCTATGTAAAATATGTATGTATTTACAAATATATAAGTATGTTTATCAGTCGTCTAGATCCCATAACACAAGCTTATATTAGCTTAATTTGGGCTAGATGACGTTGTGTGAGAATGTCCAACAATATTTATTTATTATTAATATTATTTTTATTACTAGTGTTTTGATGTCTTTATGAATATGTACGAGTAGTACGATATTATTGAAACTACACTAAAATATCTGATGATGCCGTGATGTGAAACCGGTCAGTAAAATAAAAATTATACCAGTGGAAAAGTATGTATGTGTTTTTGTGCAATATGTGTAGCAGATTTCATCAAGTGCCATCAATCAGTATACATAGCCCTTTTCTTCCGTTCCGTCCTTCCCTTTAATGTGTGTGTGTTTGGTATATGCGTGTGTGTTCATTGAACTATAAGATTATAAAGTTAATGCCTTTGTTTTAAATATTTAATACAAATGTATTAAATATTTAAAACAAAGGCTATCATTAAATTGACCACTAAACTTTATAACAATGGTATATATTTTTTTTTTTAATTCCGCCGCTCTAACGTCCGTTGCCGGGCGTCTCTGGTTACTAGCAGAGGGTATGTCCAGTGGCGCCCGGCTACAATGGTATATGGAGATAAACGTAAACCTTGAACTTGACCGGAGTTAACCAATTTGATCTGGGGACTTAGCTATCTAAGATCACAAGTTCAGGACAATAGGATGTAGATATATGAAAACCGTAGACACAATACGTACAAGACTTCTTTTAAACCAGTTTCAGATTTATAATCACACGCGTTACCCTGAAAGAGCAGACAGAGGCATAATAAACGTTTGATAGTAACGGGATTGCCTATAAAAGAGAAAAGAGAAGTATTTAACATGTGCATTTTGCTATGTTTAACATAACATATGGATGAACATGGGCATTAACTGAAAAACTTACAAGGAAAATAAATGTATGCCAAAACGAAATAGAGAGAATCGTAGTTGGAGTAAAGAGACGAGATAGGGTAAGATTAGAAAATATTAAAAAATAACTAAATTTAAAGACGCAGGAAATATATGTAAAACATAAAAAAATGATAATGGACAGGGCATGTATTAAGAGAGACGAATGGGAAATAGACACAAACAATATCAGAATGGAACCCTAGAGATGGTAAAAGAAGCATAGGGCGGCAACCAAAACGCTGGAAAGAAGTCTTAAAGATAATTGGTGGACCAGAATGGATGAGAATTGCGAGAGACATGGATAAGTGGAAATCTTTAGAGGAGTCGAAGAGGCCTATGTCGAAGGATAAGCTGGAGAAAAAGTAACGATCCATAATAATTACTATATAGAAATGGGGAATGTCCCCCTTAGCTGTCACGTAACTACTGCCATTTCTAGGAAAATTTTGTTTCCAGTCTAGTCCATCTGTAAGCAGGTGCACCGCGTGCAGTCGAGGATGACTCCTTACATCTTGCTGCGATCTCTCATCATCCACCGAGCCTTTTCCAACGTAGTTGGGGTCGGCTTTCCAGTCTAACTGCGATTTGGCTGAACTTCGATATTTCACATGAAGCGACTGCCATCTGACTTCCACAACCCATGGGCGATATTGAAGTTCTGTAGTTAGACCGGTCGGATTTTTGATTCAGGCTTCAAAATACCCCTAACGACTGCCATAGATGTTCGTATGACAACCGGGACCGAACGGCTTAACGTGCTGTCCGAGGCACGGAGAGGTCTCAATGTCTTAAGAAATGGTCACCCATTCTAAGACCGGCCTGACTAGATGTTTATTAACCTTTACAATGTGTTAACATTGTCGGTTACCACTAGACCACGAGCCCCTCTATCTTGCTGCGATCTTTATGCCCCAGATATAACAGACTAGCTTTGCCGGCGCTGTAAAAAGCGTTTAAGGTTACTGTATTGCTCCGTTTTTACATTTTTTTTATTGCTACTTAGCTCATATTAGTCGTAGCGCGGTGTTATATAGCCTTCTCCGATAAATAGGCTAATAAATAAAAACTGAATATTTGAGAGAACAAACAAACAACTTAACTCTTCAGGAAGGATCGAATAGGCTCAGAAATGACTGTATCGATTTTCAAAA
The DNA here is from genome assembly GCA_963556515.1 of Nudaria mundana. Lineage (NCBI taxonomy): Eukaryota > Metazoa > Arthropoda > Insecta > Lepidoptera > Erebidae > Nudaria > Nudaria mundana. The sequence continues at coordinate 10,387,222 of OY748290.1, forward strand.
TTCTTTCACTAATATGTAGCTACATTATCCCTGAATGCTATAGGCTACGTTTTATCACTGTTATGTATTCCCGTAAGAATTTAGAATGAGAAACTAATTCACGTGGGCGGAGCTTCGGCAATCACCTAGTGATTTATAGACGTAAAGGCCATAGTTTTTCACTGCTTCGGTGGCGTGGTCGGTTGTGCATCGGCTTTCGAGTCCGGAGTGTCGGGTTTGATTTTCTATGTATATTATGTATGTATTAATAACTAAAAAGTATGTTTATCTGTTGTCTAGATCCCGTAGCACAAGTTTATAGCTTAGTTTGGGCAAGATGACGTTGTGTGAGAATGTCCAAAAAAATATATGATACTCACTGCGCATCATCTAAAGCCATGTGGTCGCTCTTGCTGTGATTTTTATCAACAAAAGTAATCATCAGTTTCCCAGACTCGGGGCCGTGTGATATACTTTCTGTTGAGTTCGACACTTTCAGTACAACTTCGTAATGTACTCCTGAAACAAACATTATTGTTTAGTAAACTAGCGGACGCCCAGGGCTTCGTCCGTAACAAATTATATACCAAAATCTTCCTCGAGAACCATTCTATCTATAAGTGAAAGCAGCATGAAAATCGGTGCAGTAGTTTTTTAATTTATCACAAACAGACAGACAGACACACTTTAGGACGTAGGACTTTGTTTTATAATACTATAGAGATGTTTTTACAGCTCAATACAGTCAGTATAACATTTTTTAGATTTCGTTTGAGACATCATTACCAACAATGTGGAATGCAGGCAATTTGACACCTCATTGAAAGAGTACCCATAACCGTAGAGCGTGCATGAAGATAGTTATGAAAGTGGAAGAAGCGAAAGAAGTATGCCAGGATCGTAGCAAGTGGAATTCCATGGAAAAGAGGCGTGGCAATATGTATGTATGTATTGAAAGAGGACCAATGTTCTCCTTTTTGGCACACAAAGTACATACACTTTGTGACGTCGGCGTGTGACGTCACGCGGTTTCGTGCGAGCAAGACGGACGACCAAGCTGTTCGGCATCTCAACGATTCTATATAAGCGAGGGACGCGATCTCTCGCCCCTCTGTGTGCGGACTACATCTCTCAGGTGATGTGCCCTCTCCTATTACTGAGCACACGACCCGTGATTCTGAGACCTGTAACCTGTATCGATATAGTACTTAATATTGTATCGCTTCTAGTTGCCCACGACCCCTAAAGCCGTGGTAGTATATTTGTAACGAGCTATCTCGGAAATTATATGTATAAAATCATCCTAGTGTTTTTATTCCAACTCAATCAGTGAAACCCTCCTGGTATACAAGCAAGGAGCCTATCTACGTTACAGCTTACGGTATCTTTACTAAATCTGTGGGTATTTTTATTCATCCATCAATGTTCCAAGAAGTCTTCAAGTTCACTGAAGTTCTAGATTTGAGTCATTTGGTTGTGTACATAGATTTTTTAAATATCACCACTGAACAAACAAATTGGATGTTGCCAAACATAGTTTTAACCTATACTTACTACAGAAAGGCTTTCTATTCCCAGTAATAGCATATAAAGCGATATGGGAGTTGGTGTCAACCAGCCCTCCGGTCTGTAACCGTTTGTAGATGCTATAGGAGTGATATCCCATAGGTATACAGTAATGGTGGTTGTCACAACTTGTGCAGTTACCAGCTAAGAAGGCCTGAAAGTAGACAAAAAACATTGTTTATACTTGTGAATCCTTAAAAATAAAAAACACGTAATAAATTCGGAATGAAAAGCAGTACTTTCAATTTAAAAAAAAAAGGTATTAATATAAATATTTTCCGACATTTTCACACAACGCCATTTAGCTCAAACTAAGCTATAAGCTTGTGCTATGGGATCTAGACAACTAATAATCATAGTTATACATATATTTCTAAATACATAACATAATAGAAAACACCCAAACTCCGAAACAAACATTTGTGGATCACACAAATATTTGATTCGACCCAGGGATCGCACCCTAGATTCCGGAGTCGTAAGTCGATGCACAACCGACCACGCCACCGAAGCCGTTGTTTGTGAAAATGTGTTAAGTTCACTCTGGTCAAATGTATTTACACTTGAACTCTCTCTAAATACTTACATCATGTGACTCACACTGCACCGCCATAAAAGGGCACGATGGGGCAACACTCTCAGTAAAATACTCGTAACTTCTCTGATGGTTGCATCCGACAAACTTGGCGACTTGTTGATATGAGGATAAGTCGTTGGAAAGCGCGCCGTTGGGGGAATCTGATTGTTTGCAACCAGGCTGTGTCAAACCACCGTTAGGGTAGAAGTCCACGTGGCCTATTGGCTCGGATATACCGAAACCTGGAATATAAAATACAAATTTCAATGCCTTCATTTTATTATTTGGAAATAAATAATCCGAGAAATAGATTTGCAGTTCAGATGCGTGATTTTTTAAAACACTACTTACTACACTATTTTTAAAACTGTTGGATAATGAGGGGTATTTGAACACGAGTAGATTTTAAAGAAACAAGCTTTGGCGAGTTTCTTTATAGTATTCTATGAGTGTTCTAATACCTAGTTATGTTTAGTTTCCTACACTACTTTATCTAATCTCATCCGTTTAGTCATTTTGGTCTCCTTTCAGAATAAGAATATTTTCAGTAATATTTAAGATACCACTTTCTCTCCATGTGGCATGTGGTACTTGGAACGCCCTGTGACATTTTTAATCGAGGTCGTTAAATAAATAATAAATAAATATGTTAGGACAATTCACACAACGCCATCTAGTCTTAAACTAAGCAGAACTTGTGATATGAACACTAGATAAACTGATATAAATACTTATATACATTGTTTTTGTAAATACATACATATTATACATAGGAAACACCCAGACTTCGGTACAAACGTATGTGTCATCACACAAAGTTTGTCCCGACCGGGAATCCAACCCGAGACTCCTGCAACGAAAACGAATACACTACCGACCACGCCACCGAAGCAGTCAAATCTCACTATTGTGCATTAAATCTAACAGTTTTACTAATACAAAAACCGATTTAGTCGTTGCAGAGGTCTGCAACACTTAGATAATCAGTTATCACCAAAATGTGTTAAATATTACCTGAAAAATACAGAGGCACCGCATTACTGTGAATAATATCCACATATTGAGCATCAGATCTATCCAATCGTACCAACGTGACGGTTTTACTGAAGTATGGGGCTGCAGGATCCAATCCTGTTATCCTTCCCAATTTTAAATTAAATTTCTGCAAGTAAAGATGAACTAGTTATCACGGCGAACTTTGTATCACCTCAAATATTAAAAAAAAAATAAAAAAATTAAGAATATTTTAATATTTCATGCAAATGTATGTATTATTAATTATAATTGAAAAACGCGACGGACGGACAGACAAATTGTCGTATTAAATATATAGATATACTTTTTATCTCGCTAATGTGATCCCGTGGTTATTGGGAATGAGAAAAATAAATCACGCGGGCGTAGCCACAGTAATCAGCTAACGTATACATATAACGCAATATAAAATATAGTGCTTAGACGGAGTTGTATGGACTAGTCTAGTATGTATAATTCAGGTATTTAATTTTATCAATTTTCAGGTTTACCTTTTGTAAAGCATGTCCACAGTATCCGCTTAAATGTGCCCCTAAAGAGTGACCAATGAAGTGAAAGTTATCGATATTTGGCAGTCCTAACACCTCCTGCAATGAATTAGCCTAAATTAAAACACCAATTTTCATAACTTATATCTCTTATAGTCGAGTCAATGAAGCCGTAAAACAAGCAATCTTCGAAAGTCCTCAGAAACAGTACCGATTTTTTTATATTATTTAAAATCAGAAATATTGCTGAGGGGGGAAATAATTATTTGTAATGTTTAAACAATATGTAAATTATTTATACAACGAAACAAGTATTTAGCTTTCTAATGTTTTATGAACTCGAAACAATAACACTAAACAAGTAATTTTGATAATTTATTTGTATATTAAAACCATCATCTTCTTCAAGTGGTGGGTGATTATCGCAATCACTTCCACTGCATACAATGCAGGCGGGTGAGCAATGCAAACCACTTTTTCTGCAGCCACACGCTGAACCGCATCCTGTTTTGCAAGAGCAAAATATAATTTTCAAAATGTTCATTGGTGCTGCGGGTTGTGTCATTGTGATTGGTTTCAAATAATTATCTATTTGCCAACCCCAATCTTCGGGAGGTATTGAAGCATTATCTTTCCATTGTTGAACTTGCAGGTTAACTCTTTTAATATGTTGTTTTGCTGCATCCACTGTTGGAGGTAACGAGCTTAGTTGGTAGCTGTTTCTGAGGACTTTCGACGAAAAAGCTTTATTGACGCGACTATGAAAGTCACTCAAGTATCTCACTTGAGTGACGGTAGACTATTTTTTTATAAAGGCAAAATTGTATTATTATTATTAGGTTTGTAGCAATTCTAATCGGTCTCACGTAATCAGCAAGAGAGCTAGCTTATTATAGGATTTCCTATGGTGCCGGGTAACAGTAAGGCAATCCATTACCTCTTTGTAATCCAAACCGAAATTCTATGTGTAGTCTATGTTTTAACTCTGTGTACAATAAAGAGTATTTGATTGATTGATTGAAATTCCAATAGCGAGGACCAATGTTAGGTACATGCCTATAATATCTGTAGTCCTAGCAAAGTCTGCAGTAATTAGGGCGGTTCACATGTACAGATCGGAACGACCAAACCGTCACTTCGCCATTCCAAACCGTCAGTTCGGAGCGAACGTGTAAACTCTCCAAACCGACAGATCTAAACCGCCCTATTGTTCTTACTGCAAAAAAAACACATTTTATCATGATAACAAGTCCTAAATTAGAACATCACCGGATGTGACTTATATAAACACTCACATAGATGTTATGTATTAGATGGGCAGACATTACACCGACGAGTCTAATATTCGCCACGGCTTGTCCATACGGAGGTTGTGAACCACCTCTCCAATCCACCACTATGACTGTTGCTGCTGAATTTCCGTGTACGTTCAGAAGGGAATTTGCCATGTTTTGTATCTAGGAAGAGAAACAGTAATATCATAATCTGTTCGCGGAGTAAAGTAGTCAAATCGGTCTAGCTATCATCGAGTTTTAGCGAGACAAACGAACAGCAATTCATTCTTTTGTAGATAGATGTATTAATGTTTACTCAAATTGGTTAAGAATCTCATTCTCATGCACTCTAGTGCTTATAATATTATTAGGTGTGTGCTTAGGTCTTTAAAACTACGCCACAGATTTTGATGGGGTTTTTACCAGGAAGGTTATATTGTTAATTGTACATAATTTGTCAATTTGGGCGTCCGCTATTAAAACTATAGAACATATTTACTTACCCACGTTTTGTGTCCGCCATCCAAAAACCCATGGGCTATGAAATAAAAAGGTCCTTTCGGATCGAGGTTTGCGTTTTGTAGCTTATCCTTATCATCTGCTTCAAATAAAACCGGTATCTGCCTATTTCTTCGGGTAAATGCAGCAAACCTACGACCAAAATATCAGGGGTTTTACTTTTACGCATTAAGTCCCTAAATATAATATCACTGCCAACTGCAATATTCTGTGGCAATATCTTCAAATCAAAATTGACATGGACGGTCAAAAGCATTATTTGTATGTAGTCAAATGCTTACGAGGTAGGTACTTCTAAGTTTAGAGCATCGCCAGAGCCCAAAGTCCAAGACCTCTAAATAAACTGCACCAGCCGATAAGAGTTCAAAATGCAGTAAATAAATATCTTGTTATAGAATACACGTTATACTGTATTATAGGACGTATTTGTTTTGTCTCGCTTGTGATTGATTGATGTCACGGACGAGCCCCCGCGCTTATCATTCAGACGAATAACGTACATGAGATAGTGGGAAGCGGATCTTCCAAACTAATGAGGGCTTTGATTCGACCGTTATCGGAACGAACACATACATCCATCCATCATCCATAGAGAAGGCATATTTATTTCTGCAGTAATGCCCAGTGATGTACCAAGTTGTTTATGCAATATAACAACTATGGTCCCTTGAGTCGTTCAGGCATGTATGCCAGACTATTCCAGTATTTAATTAGGTACGCAATGTATTCTAACACGCGTTTATTTCACCCCCAAATCTCTAGTCTTCTGCAGGTGCAAGTGGTGCATAATGCATATGCTAACATAGTGCGTCATCCCCTTTTTTTTAGAACGAAGTTCTCTAACGCGGCTTCGGGTGGTGCAATTTAGTTGAAATCGTCACGTTACTCTTATCAGTGGTTCCCAATCAGAAACCAAAATATGGTCTGCTTTTTTTATTTTTGTTTGGAAATTTAGCGTCGACGTCGTTAGTAAAACGAAAAATAACTCAAACCAGGTTGTGTTGCGTTGCAGTTGCGTATAGAACTTCGTTCCTGACGGGGGTCCCCCGCCCGCACAATTTTATTTTAAATGCCGCGTCCGCAACTTCTTACATTGCCGAGCATATCTGGTTAGCACTATAAGAATCATATTATATTATCTGTGGCATTAGGAAGAATTTCCAGTGGTGCCCGCGGCTGTGCGTCTACTCCTAACAAGAGGAATATCAGTAGACTCCAGTCGTATTCAAGTCCTGCAGATGACATTAGTTTTTGCGATTTTTTTTTATTTTATTTAGGTCGACAAATCTACGCCACCCGCCTGATGGTAAGCTGTGGTGACGTCTGGCGATTGTGGGCGACTCTCATAGTACACAGGAATACTATGGAGAGTAGCCCTATCTAAATATTTAAGAATTAATATTTATCGTAAATTCGATTGAAATTCGACCTTTTGGGGGCCATAAACTTGTATTTCAATTACGTACATTTCAACAGTATCGAGTTATTCAACTCATGAACATTGTATGTAAATTTTTAATTTGTCTGATAAGTACACCAGGCTTTTATAATCTATATCTACTAACAATTTTAAGCGGCATTTGTTTGTAAATGTATGTAGGGGCCAATCTTAAGAACTACTGATCATATGCATATTTTTTTCTTTTTTCAATAATATACCTGCATCATCCCTGATTGGCTTAGGTTAAGGTACCTACTTTTATCCCGGTAATGTGTACCTGTGTGGAACTTGGAAACGTGAAAATTATACCACGCACGCAGATATGTGTGGTACCTACCTAATTTCAGCAACAACTGACCCTTGCCAGATTTATGCAAAACAATACTACGCCTGCTACGAGTAGACTCTTGCGTCTGGAAGTGAAGTAAAACTGAGATTTGGGCATTTAGGTATGTACTTACCTATTAGGTTTTAATACCGATAATGATAGACATACAGTATGTCTCTTTTTCGGTAGTACTACCACAATTTCATATAGGTATATACCACACATAACATATTCAATTCATTTAAATGCACTATAAAACAATCGCCACCCATACGCAAAATAACAATAATAATGTTTCAGCAACTCACCTAACAGCCATAGCTTCTGGAGGTACAGGAAAATAATTATCTGGTCGATTTTCCGTCCATGGGTATGCCTTCGAAAAGCAACCGTAATCTCCATAACAGCGCTCCAACTCCACGTCGTCTTTAAAAAACAATACATTAGAATATACTTTCGTTTATTTAGTAAATATTTTATGTAATCAATAAGGTATTAGTAAGAATCAAATAATGTTAATCAACATTTATTTTAATAGAAACGCATAATTCCAATTTCAAATAAACAAGCTTTAAAACTATATGATACGAAAATATTTCATTGCTTAACATACTTTTATGAAACGAAGGCATTATTAATATTTGCTTGTAGGTATTTCTGTTATCTTTTAATATCATATTATTTTAAATAAATTATTTTATAATAGACAACAATCAAAATAACACGCGTTAGTATTTGATAGATAAAGAAATAAAAACTAACCACTCAAATTTGTTGGAAAATTCGTCACATCAGTAGAATTCTGCTTATCCATTAACACCATAATAGTCTGAAGCATTAACGTAGCACTTGTCTTATTATACATGTTTTTAACGTACACAAAATATTCATAAAACGTAATACAAAGAGTGGTCAAACGCACACGTGTTGTCTTTACAACGGTTGTTATCAAGTTCGGACGTTGTGTAATGTGATCTGTGCAGACAATAGTTTATGCTGTGCTAATTGTTGAGTTCAAATATTAGCATCAAATGCAAATGCGTTGAATCGATGTGTTCTTTATATAGAGAAGTATATGCACCGCTCTCGGTGCTAACCGGCGATGTCCTAACGTATCGTGGTTTGTAGTTCGCCGAGACGTTCCGGGATACGGCGATAACAGAGGTTACGACTTACGAAGTTATCAACGTTGTTATTTGTTAAATACTATTGACGCACGAAGTCTCGACGGAGATGACATGTGGTAATAGTTACCGTCGGACACGGATCATTAATATCCACAGTAAGATATCGTTAGTTTTAACTAGTAAGCTACACTAATATTATAAAGAGGAAAGGTTGGTTGTTTGTTTCTTTAAAGCGAATAGGCTCCGTAACACTGATCCGATTTTGAAAATTCTTTCACTGATATGTAGCTACATTATCCCTTAGTTCATTAAATTTTAGTGCTTTAAAAAATAACAAACGCACTACATAGTTGTCACCACTATTTTCGAAAGATCTCCTCGGATGCTCTGATATGCCATCATCAGATCCTTTCCTTATCATGGTACCTTTGAGATATTTCCTTTCCAACACAAAATAATCATCAAAATTGGTTCATAAACGCGTTATCCGCGAACAAACATAAAAAATACAGTCGAATTGTTAAACCTCCTTCCTTTGTACCTGACTGCCAGGAATGCTTATTTGAAGTCGTTTAATAATACATAAGAAAAACAGCTAAACTTCGAAACAAATATTAACAAATCGTACAAATATTTGTCCCGATCCGGGGCTTTTGGGTAACAGCATAGAATAGGTAATAGTGATATTTAATACAATTCAAGAATTAAGAGAGAGAGGGAGAAAAGCCAGGATTTCTTTGAGGGTCAATCCAGATTATTGCTCAATCATCTTAAAAAAATACAGTTTAATTCGAACCCGGGACTTACTTATGACGACGCATACTTATGCACTACCAACTATGCCACAGAGCATCCTGTTGTTGGCCTTTTAATTCAAAAAAGCGGCCAAGTGCGAGTCGGACTCGGTCCGGAACCCTAAAAATTTAGTTTTTGTTACAGTAGGTACCTAGATATTGTTTTTGGGAATGTCAATAAATTTTAATTAAAAACAATACCTACAGTTTATAATTACCTTCGTTAAGAAAAATAAGAATAAACAAAACATGGACTTTGAAACGGATTGATAATATCTTCTAATTAAAGTCATTATATAAACATTAATTTATAAACACCCATTTTATCTCAAACCTATTCATCACTAAAGGGATATGACAGAGGTGTATATTATATCATTTAATAAATAAACACACATTACGTTGGGTTTTAGAATGAGATTCGAGAAAGATGTGTTACTCAATCACTCGTAAATCGTACAAAATCAACAGTTTCATTTTGCCTGAATTGACACTTACATTTTTTGCGCCCTGGGGTTTTATCGCCTTCCGAGGACGAACACGGGGCGTCCGAAAATGAAAAATGAGTCGGCGATTTAAAAAAATAGGTATATAATTATACCATTGTGTGCCAGTGGAATTTGGGGAACGAGAAAACGTACTTATTTATTCTAAAACCTAAAATACTCTTACTCTTGTATAACTTATGGAGAACATTATCAATTGTAATCCTAATGATGCCTGGAATTTGCTTTAAGCGATAAGGCCGCCTATTGTACGTTACATTTTGTGTGTAAAGAGAATTTATCTTATAATATAATAATAATAATAAATATACTTTATTGTACACCAAATCGAATTACACTAAAAATACAATGTATCAAATATAAAAATGTACAAAGGGCGGTCTTATCGCTTAAAGCGATTTCTTACAGACAACCTTTGGATGGACAGGAAAAAAGATTTATTCTTATCTTTTAAATGTTGCGTTTCGTAATCCACATTTTACTCTTTAACGGGAATAAACACGAACATGGCATAGATTTAGATGAAGTACCTACATTCCTTTTATTATTATTGTCTACCTGTTCGAAATTTCACACAATATGAAAACCGACCAAGTGCATGTCGGGCCACGCATAGAATAGGGTTCTGTAGTCACCCATAATAGCCTAACTCCTGAACTAACAGAGCTATCTAACCCGCTATAGTTTTCCTTAAAAGTTCAATACATAGACTACCATCACAATTTCAGCTTCTTAACGTCAGCCGTTTAGATTTTAAAGGGGGGGGGAAGGAGGCGGAGGCGCCCTGTTTTTGCCAAAACATGCTCTTCAAAGCTAATTATCTCTCACACAGATGTCTAAATCAAAAAAATCATCTTAAGCAACCTTAAATGTTTTTAAAAGACCTATCTAATGATACCCCACATGATTGGATAGACGTGAGGAAAGAATATCGAGTACACCAAAAAAATTTTTTTTAAATTTTAGTTTCGCACTTTGTCAGCGTAATGGATTTACATATCCATGCAAAGTTTCATGTTTCTAGCACTAATCTTTTGGGAGAAAACCAAGGACGGACGGACGGACTTTTACTATGGAACCCTAAAAAAGTAGGTAAGGTACAGTACCCGGCGATAAATATTGCACATCGACATTTGGAAAGAGACAATCGGCTAATTTCGGCTTCGTAGAGCGTTATCTCTGTCGCACGAAATACATATTCATATAACCTAATAAGCATATACTAGAAATGGACATTCAACATAATACTTAACAATAATAACTACCAAACTATCTAAGCCCAAGATTTTTATATAAAAGGTCATTGCCACCGAGGAACAAACGTGTCAAACAAACTGCCACTAGATAGGGAGGGCTGGTGGGCGGCGGGGTCACGTTTTCGGTGTCAATGACCTTTTAAATCAATCTATTTGGTTTATTGTTTTGCGAATCTGGCAGTTAATGTAAGTTTAAAAGCAATTTAGACTTTAATTGTAACCTTTATAGCTTTCCAAAGTGCTACCTTGTAACCCACTTGAATAAACATATTTTTCATTTTCATTTTCAGTCAAAATGGTTGAAGACAAATTTACATACTTATCAGTTCAGCCTTAAAACTTTATTCAACTTTACCAAAGTAAAACACATTACTCTAAAGTCACAAAAAAAAATATCTCATGCAAAAATATTACTCCTTAGTCATAGTAACACTCGTAATTCGGTTTACAAAAATCAATTCATCATAATTACTGTAAATATCCACAATAATGGAGTAAAGTCATAAACAATCTACTAATTATAAGTTTTTGTAAAAGAATAAAAAATCATTATTCTTACAAAAAAACCAACAACATTTAACAACTAAACTAAGAATGGACTTTGCGGCTTTTATTCTTGGAAGGTGTTGACGAAAAGTTACAATTGAATGTTACTTCATCAGTAAAGATATCCGACATAGACATGGCCTCATTTTTGTTTGTTTGTGTGAGGAATTCCTCAGACACCATGTTTTCCTTATTATCTAATTTAGCCTCAGAAAAATTAAAACCAGTAAAGCATTTTTTCGATAAAGACGCTTCATCGTTTTCTGTATAAAATTGCGTAGCGTCAGATGAACATTCATCTTTAAAACCGCTGTCCATTCTCATCCAGTGAACGTTGGATATTTCTTTTAAAGCATTTGTACTCTTAGATATATTTGTGACGGTTAGTTCGGAAGGTTTTATGGCACTTTCGTAATAACTAGAAGCGTTTGCATAGAAAGTGTTCTCGTTGAAACCACTATCTATTTTCCTATAACTAGTTGAGCTATCACTTCCCACTTTAGTGGTATTATTGGCGGTTTGATTGAATTGTGATATGTTTTCAGTCAATAGTTTGAGATCAACTTGATTAAAATCTATCTTTTTATCTTCTAATGAGAGTGAACAGTCTAAGCTATTGTCTAATGACATATGTAATGGGCTTATTTGTGAAGCTCGAATTTTACTAATTTCATGTGATCGTATATTGGTCTTTGATCTGCCTCTGATAGGCGTTTCTTCTAAGTATCCATCAGTGGTTATAGTAGATTCTGCTTTGACTATGTCATAGGTACTGGCTTCTGTCGCTAACGACCATGCCGGTTCTTTTGGTAATGGAGAGCTGGTCTCGGAATCTGCTGAAAATAATAGAATTATCTGTATAAATAAAAATGAATGTTGCTACTAGCAAATCTCGAGAACGGCTCGAACAAATTCAGCAAATTTTTGTATGATCCTTAACGGAAGTTTTTGTCATAAAAACAAACTTTTCCATGCGGGTATCTGCTGGTTGTTTAATAAAGAACACAAGTTATTAAAGGGATAAATTAGAATGCACAGAAAAAACTTCTCGCCCTTCAATTTATAAGCATCAGATAAAAAAAATTACAGCAAATATTTGTTTTCCCTGCTTGCTGAACCAATTGTTTAACAATACTAGTACTAGAAATAATTCAAAAATATACATCAATAGGGTATTGTATTTTTTTTCAAATCCGTCAAAATAAGATTTTTGACATACAAAAAATATGATTTGCTTATGAAAATATACTGATTGCACATCAATACCTACTAAAGTCTTAGGGTAATCCGACTTGGATAGCCAAGGTTAGCTTAGTATTTCTAAATAAATAGCTCTGCGTCACGAACTTTAATTGCTAATAAAATGAATAAATTTTGAGATAATTATTTGCTGCACAATCAGTATTTTTGGTGTGGATTTTTTTTTAGTACAATTCAAAGGTTTTTTTGATTAGCAGTTAAATACTTTTAAAACGTTGTATAGATAAACACCCGAGACAGAGGCCACACATGTTGCCAAAGTCCGCCGAGCGCCACTAGAAATACCATGTGCTCACCAGAGGCGCTCGGCAATGGACGTAGGAGCGGCCGCGGCCCAAAAAAAGGGCACTTTTCCTGTTATGAGCTTTTCGACCATGTCAAATTTCATACAATAACATAACATAATGACATGCGCTCTAAGTCACACGTACGCGGGTCGCTATCGTAACGTACTCAAGTCAACAACTAACTTTTTTTACTTCTAGGTAAAACTTTTATATAACTAGGTAAGCATGTATTGTACTTCAAATGAGATAAATTTGTTATCTATATATTTAGTACGACAATTTGTCTGTCTGTCCGTCCGTCGCGTTTTTCAATTATAATTAATAACACATACATTTGCATGAAATATTAAAATATTATTTTTTAATTTTTATCTTAAGTTTAAAATAAGTTCAAATTACCTTGCGATTGGTTATGCATGGAACTGTCTATACTCATATCCATGCTAAAGTCCAACTTTTGTACTGAACGACTTCTGTGCAGACTAGACATACTTAGGCTTCGTTTTTCAGAAAACGAAAAGGAAGCTTTTCGACTTCTCGGTGGGGAGTCCTTCAATGATGCACTTCGTTTTATTTTATTTGGTGTCAGTTTACAAAAACATTTCTCGCTTTTCGTCCGAGATTCAACACAGTCGAGGCATGTTGCCATTTTTTCTGTATCCGGTGATATAGCGTTGGTTTTCTGTAAGAGTTGTAACGTTGAAGAGGTAGTTAGTACCCGTTGGGGGTTGTATACAGGTCAAGTTCATAACTAGTATATTAGGTCTATGCAACGAGACATGAGATAGATACACTAGGTTACAAAGAAAGGTTAGTGCGTGGTCCGGAGGCCTCGTCACGTGAATCTGAGACAGGTGTAGCTTGAGAGTATCACACACACCTGAGATGTGCTGGTAGTGGACCGGATTGACATAGGTATTGGTACACAGTCAGAGTTAGTAAGTTAAACATTTTATATATTCAGTTAATTATTCTCAATCTCACATAGAATGTACATAGATATACAACACTGCCCGCTAATGTTGTACGCTAAAACTATTTAAATATCTCCGTTTGTGGGCCGGGCCTATTATATTATTAGTAACACATTATTACGGGTTGACGTGGGCTTGCGGAGATCAGCCTGTCTACAAGTACAACAAGTAGGTATAAGCCGCGCACAATGACAGTAGGATGGAACCTTGTCACAATAACGCTTTGCTTTTGGGTGAAAGAACCTCGTCTCCTCCCTCCTAACGAGAGCCCTCGCTCGACAGACAAATGCGTCAATAAGGGTTGATTTACCCGCGTATGTTTCTTCATTTTTGAAGTTATGGAAAATAATAATACTAACCTCTTCATCACTAGACACAACTTTAGTAATAGGGGATATACACGCTGATCCCAACGATGCAGTAGAATTTGGTCCGTCAAATTCATCGCGGGTCGGGGTTCGAAACTCGGCAGGACTAACGCATGAGTCCGTATGATCTATTGTGTTCAGCAATTTGATCTGGTAACATGACTTTGCACCGCTAGAGCCTTCCTTGAGTGGAGTACCGAATGAATGTATCATTGCTTTTGAAGTATACTCTTGACACTACAATAAAATGAGGAAAAATTAAGTGCCCATCTACTAAACCCGACCAAACCCCCAAAGAGGCCACACAGGTGGATAAAGCCAGCCGGCCCCCCTGGAAATTCCCTGTGTGCTCACTAGAGGCGCTCGGCAATTAATGTAGGGGCCGCCGCGGCCTTAGGCCTCGGAACATATAAAAAAAGGGCCCATCTACTATCAAAGTGCATGCGCTTGCAGATATGGCAGCCTATTAGGCCTAGATTTTGTAGCCAACTTCAACTGAAAGGTCGGTATTCGCAAGCAGCCTGCGGCTATCGTTAATGTGTCGTGATCGTTAGGAACATAATGCAGACAGATACGGACAGACACAAATCACGTCTATATCCCCAAAGGGCTAGACAGAGGCGCCTATTACACCCACATTTTGCCAATTTAAAACCCCCACCTAATAAGTGGCGAGCCTATTACAGTTTCCGGAGAGTATATTTGGCAGAGACTCGTCCGTTTGTCAGGAGGTGTACCACGTGCAGGTGAGGATGTATCGCACCCTAAAATGATATTAAAAAGAATAAATATGTTAGGACAGTACAGGTGCTTTTCCACCTGAGATGTGATATACTACCTATAAAGTAGCTCTCTGTACATACATACATTACATTTTACAGAAATCACTTTTTTCAACTCCGGTTTCCGAGATTCCTATGATTACATAAGAAACTTAAAAAATTTTATACTTTAAAAAAAGTGAAATTTAAAACTATACCAACCTCTTCATCACTTGAAAGACTTTTGACAATAGGCGATACTGTAGAGCAAGCCAATGATGTCGATGCAATAGAGTCGTTTCTCCTCGGTGTACGAAAACCTCTTGGACTCAAGCATGGTTCACTAAACTCACCAACATTCAGGATTTTGTTACGGTAAAATGGTTTTTCTTTACGTAAAGAACCTTTCTTTAAGGGTGTACCAAAGTTACGTTTCATACCTTTTGATACAAGATTTTTACTCTGTAAAAAAATAATCTTTCTTAAATAATAAAGTTCCACCAGAAACTTCCTGCAATACAATTCAGTTAGTTTTATCTAGAATCAAATGGCATAAATTGCGCCTTAGTGTCTGTCTAAGCCCTAAGCTATCTCAAGAATATTAACATGAATATTAATGTAATTAATCCAGTTATTTTAGGTCTTGCCTAATAGACACTAAGCAGAGAAAAAGGCAAAGTCAACGGTTTTCGCAGCCGTGGTCGCAGCGCAGCTTGTACCGCCCGCACTGTCGACTGCAACGTGTGTGGCAGACTTAAGAACATCATGAATAGATATAATAATAAAAAAAAATAAAAAAAATATTTCATGCAAATGTATGTAAATTGAAACACGCGACGGACGGACAAATTGTCGTATTAAATATATAGATGGTTTAAATACTCACTAGATCTGGACTGAATACAACACGAGTATGAGCCTCATATACAGAAGGTGGACGTGGTTTTGGTGGGGTCTCATCATCAGTCTGCTCAGAGTCATAATGTTCCATGTCACTATGCTCTTCGAAGTATAGTTTCCGTCGCAGCGAGCCATTGGCTGTGATTTCATATTCACCAGATAGGTTTTGATCCTTAAGTAAATAGAAACATACTTATTTATTACCATAAAAACATCTCTTTATGATCACTATAATATATTTGGAGTTATTAAAATAAAATTGAGATTGATATTTGCTCAAATATTTACAATATCAATCGCAAAAACGATAGTTTTGGGCCTGACTTGAACCAGTGACAGTTCCCTTCCAGGGGGAGTACACATGCCGACCTTTCAGTTGAAGTTGGCTACAAAATCTAGGCCTAATAGGCTGCCATATCTGCAAGCGCATGCACTTTGATAGTAGATGGGCCCTTTTTTTATATGTTCCGAGGCCTAAGGCCGCGGCGGCCCCTACATTCATTGCCGAGAGCCTCTAGTGAGCACACAGGGAATTTCCAGTGGGGCCCTGCTGGCTTTATCCACCTGTGTGGCCTCTTTGGGGGTTTGGTCGGGTTTATTCACGGGTTATTCACGTGTTATCTATCGCATTGCTTTGCTACAATTACCTCAATTCAAAGCACACACAAAAAATTGCTTCATTTGATTTTGTGTAAAATATGTTTTGTGTAAATAATAATTAATTTCAGGTACCTGATAGGTTTTCTGGCGAAATGTGGCAATAACCGTCTGGAGTCAAATACCGCCTTTAGGCTAGGTGTCATTGTATGTATGTAATTTGCCAAGTTATAAATTCTCTAGATTCATACTGATACTTTTGTTATTTACTGATTACAATAAGTATTTTTTATTTATAGAAATCTGGAATGATTATTATCCAATTTAAATGAAGTATTACCTGTGTAAAAGTGTAGAATGGTTTAAGCAGCAATTCAAGTTCTGGTGGAAGCTCTGGAGGCAATGTGAGTAGAGTCTGTGCTGAAACTATTAATAATGGCATGAATTGCTATAAAATATTTTTTGTGGTGCCCAACAGTCTACACACTCCCCAATGGCTCCCTCATAGCAATATAGTAAAAGTAATAATTTAATTAACCATAAGTACTTAAAATATATAAATACCAATTTAATAATTTTATACTAGGAATGGCAAAAATGATAGTCCTGGGGCAGACTTTAGCCACCGGCTATTCCCTTTCCAAAAGGAACGATTATACCAACTGACAACCACTGCTGGGCATAGAGGCGGAATTTAGCCTACATATACCACACTGGCCCGACGGAATGACATAGGGTTTTGTGTCGTAAGTAAGGTAAGTTTTTCCTTCTCTAAACATACT
Organism: Nudaria mundana; assembly: GCA_963556515.1. NCBI lineage: Eukaryota > Metazoa > Arthropoda > Insecta > Lepidoptera > Erebidae > Nudaria > Nudaria mundana. The sequence goes on from OY748290.1 coordinate 10,404,587, forward strand.
TATTAATTTCTAATTATATATTAAATACCCAAACGGATCACACAGATATCTGATTCGACCCAGGAATTGAACCCGGGACTCTGGAGTCGAAAGCCAATGCACAACCAACCACCCCACTGAAGCAGAGTTCATACGAACAGATGAAAATTCTATATATATATAATTAAATAAAAATTCTGGCTAGGATAAACAAATTACTAAATTACCTTCTCTTGTGACTACAATTTTCTCTTTTATTACACTATCCATTTGATTACTAGCATCACATGACGTTCGCTGCAATGGTTTCACTATTTTTGATGATGTTATTAGTGGGCTAGGTATAACCATTTCTTGTGAGAAATATCTGGAATAGAAAGGGCATGTAGTATAATAATAGAGTAGCTGATACCCGTGAGTCTACAGATGGAGTAGTAATTTTAGATATTCCTCATTTGGCCACTTTTTTTATTGATGCTTATAAATATTGGTAACAGCTTGGTGTTATTATAACCTACTGTATATTGATTATTCAACACATTATTAATTTTAAATTTTAACCAATAGTGCCTTTTTTTTATTCTGCTTCCCAAGGCGCCCGCTCCCATGTCTGTTGCCGAGGGTCTCTGGCTCGCACCCGGCAGACTTTGACCACCCGTGTGGCCTCTTCGAGGACCAATAGGTTCTGAGATAAATGTTATTTTCAGCTGTATAATATTAGTATATAAACCTTTCCACAGTTCTTTTATTATACTTAACTTAATAGTATGTATTTTTATTTTCTAATAGCCAAGTTTCTTGCAGAATCATACTCAATATATGGACAGACAGACATTGTGGTATTAGCTCAGAAAAGATAATTTTCATCACAGAATTACGTTAGGAAGCGAAATGAAGTTTACCAGCTCATGATTCTCGAGGGTGTGGGCAGAACTTTCTACTATCATTCAGTAACTAGATCTGTAGATATGTAATATTAAAGACGACTCTTTTATGTTTGGGACAGCAATTGAACACTATAATTTATAGATTTAATTATCATGGTTGATAAACACTTAAAATATCGCATTTCCCGCCCAACTGAAGTAACCTAAATAAAACACTAATATTATAGGTACAATAAAACCTTAGTCAAAGGCATACATATCAGTGGCTTCATCAGCTATCTTCTCCAATGCTGGGTCAGGTGAAGGTTCAAACTGGCTATTGCAAGCCTCGAAGTCTGCAGGAATTAATGTGCACGCTTGATCAATATCCCACCTAAAAGTACCGCTGTTTTTCTTCTTATATATTTTGCACATGCCAGGGCTGCGGAAACATATAGTAATTATTATTTACTTATTATTCGATTCAGGATCCACTTTGAGTTACTTAGATGAATTAGGTTTTTATTGTGGTATTTATACTAACCTGCATATGGGTTTGTGTAACTTTTCAATTAAAGCTAAATCAAAGGGATTAAGGACTTTTCTGTTGGTTGAAGGAGGAGTAGATTTATTTTGAGATTCATTTTTATCGTCCATTTCGAAAATAACGTTCCCTCTTTAGTTTACACAATTTGTTATTCTTCTCTCTTTGATTGATTTGAAAGTGACAGAAACAGCACAATAAACTCTCACCATAGATAATAATATTCTTAACACAGCTCCACACGTTCGTGCCAAAGTTGGCCTGAAATGAAATAGTAATATGTACAAATAATATGTACTATTTGTCAATATAATTAATAAATAAAACATCAGCACCTATAAAAATAATTCAAGCATTTTTTGTTTGACTGACTTCAGATATCACACATACACGACTGCACTACACTTAACAAATAGCGAGGAATATCGTGTGGCCACTCACTCGCCTCGCCGTTCACCTCGTCATTCACCTCGCCGTTCGTTGCGCGCGGCGAGTGAAGTACTACAAATACTTGATAAGACAAGACTATACTAGACACACGAGTTATACTAGGGGAGCGAGTAGGGGCGCGTGTGGCCACTAGGGAAATATCCGCGGCAACGTGAAGTGCAACACGAGGAGTAAAACGAACGGACATCTTTTGGCCGCAGCATGATTAAAGCGTGATTAATTCCCTCCTTAGAGTTAGCGGTGGCTCCGCACATTCAACCTGAAGAGCATTGATAGGCGAAGATTTCATGCACCCGGTAATGCATCTAAGGCAAGCTGACTGTATCCTGTCCAATCTAGCCAAGGCACCTTTATTGCATGGAATCAGTAAGAATGAACCATAATCCATTTTACTGCGTACAAGAGCATTGTATACCAGTTTCATTGTATAACTATGGGTGAGCGCCCACCAGACTCCTAATAGAGCTTTCAAGATAGGAACTTAATGCTCGCATCTTTGAACCAAATAGTCTAAGTGGGGAAGACCCGTCAATTTGGAGTCCAAGTAGACCCCGAGGAATTTGACTTTAGAAGAAACTGGTACACAGTGCCCCGGCACCCGCAAACAGACTTGGGGGATATATCTTGCGCCCGTGAAAACAACCACAGAGCTCTTAGACGCAGATAGGGTTAGCCCGTGGTTCGTTAACCATTCATTAATAGAGTCCAGAGAAACGGACAGTGATGAGGATGCGTCTGAAATGGATGGTTTGGACACATAAAGGGCCAGATAGTCGGCATACTGTAGGAGACGGCAGTTGGTGTTGAGACACGAACCGATATCCGCCGTGTACAAGTTGTACAGCAGAGGGCTAAGGATAGAGCCCTGAGGCAAGCCTTTCCAAACTCTTCGTTGACCGAGCTCGTCACCCTGGACTCTCAAGATGACGGTTCAGGACATGAGCATCTCGCACATACATTGCATCATTCTCGCCGGGAGTCTCAGCTGTTGCAGTTTCTGCCTGAGAGTTGGGAGGAGGACACTATCGTATGCAGACGACACATCAAGGAATGTTGCCACCACAGATTTCCTACGTGATAGGGAGATGCGGATATCCGTACAAGTACACCTATGCTGTCCATCGTGCAGAGTCCCTTTCTGAAGCCAAACTGGCAGGTGGGTAGTAATTTTCTCGATTCCACAATATGTTCAAGGCGATTTTTGATGAGGTGTTCTAGTAGCTTGACTAAGACCGACGATAATGCAATCGGTCTGAACCCATTTGGATCGTTTGCAAGTTTCCCAGGTTTAAGAACAGGGATTATCAGTTGGGTCTTCCAATGGTCAGGTATCCAGCCCTTCTCATAGCAATAGTTAAAAATTTGTAGTAGGTATTTTCTCGCTTTGTAACCTGTGTGCTTGAGAAAGGAGTAAGGGATACCATCCTTACCAGTGGAGGAGTCTTGAACATGGCTGAGGATCATTTCTAGTTCCACATCAGAGAATGGGGAGTCTAATGGATCCCTCAGATAGTTCACCGGGGTCTGTAGGGCCTCTGAGATAGACTGAACGTAGTCTGGAGCTATTCTAGCAAGGAATAGGTCCGCTGTTTCCCGAGTCATAGAAGAGGAGTTGGAAGGCGAACAACCAGATTTAAATCTGCTGATTCTGCGCCATACGAAAGCTGATGGTGTAGTAGGAGATAAGGAGTTACAGAAGTTGTCCCAACCAGAAAGTTTTTTTCGTCGCAGAAGACGTCGAGTAGAGTCTAGTTTTTGCACATATACGTTTACAATGAATTAGGTTTTGAAAGCTCATGTTGCAATTGTATGATTTTTCTGCCTCCTTTCTTTCTCTTACTGAAGTGGTGCATTCGTGGTCCACCATGGGGGAGATAGAATCTTTCCGCAGGCACTGTTTTTAATAGGGAAGTTAGCTTCTGCACTTGCATTGACTGCACCAATCAATCCATCAAGGCAGTTCTGGGCATGCATGTGAGCAGGAAGAAGGGGATCTTGTGATTCGAAATTGGGAAAGGAGATGATTTTGTTTTCCAGAAGGGTCGAATATTCTGCCCAATTAGGGTTGGATAAGTTGAACTTGAGGAGAGGAGGGGGACTTTTCTCTATAAACGATTTGGATGTAAAAGAGATAAGGATAGGAAAGTGATCACTGCCATGTGTCAGGCCTGTACATTGCCAATGAGCAGATGATGCTAGATCGACAGAGCAGAAAGCTAGATCGACACAGCTTTTGAGTTGGCCTGGGAGTGTCTTTTTGGTACGAGTACCATCATTCAGGACACACAGATTGAGGTCATCTAGAATTTCAGCCAGACCTATACCAAACGTATCACAGTGTTCAGAGACGAATGTAAAGTGATAGCCGTTAAAGTCTCCCATAACGAGCATAGAGCCGCTAAAACTGCTTAAAATCTGTTTCGAAATTGGAAGGAGGTTAGGGTGGGCGTGGGCAATATAGACAGATATCACTGAGATATCCTCTATCTTGGCTGCAATAAATTTTATTTCTTGAGATAAGACAGTTGGGGACAGGGAGATGAGTGGAATGTTACGGTTAATAAGGAGGGCAGACCCCCGTATCACATCTAAGGGTATTGAATTGCGATAGACGAAAGCTAAGATCTGAGGTTAGCCAGGTTTCGCCTATGGAGCATACATTAGGGTTTGGGCAACGTTGGTCGGTATGTTATTGCTAGATGATAATAAAGGAAGATATTATTTGGATTAATATGTCTATGATGGGGCGAGAGTGGTCAGGATTATTTTGAGAGGGGGGATTGAGAGCGCAGCCATTAGGCTGATAAAATTGAGGGGGGGAGACTAGAAGTTGGTGAGCACTATAATGTCATATGAATTTGGAAGAGGGGCATGGGATTTACGTTTTAAGGTTATTGTTTTGCGGTAGTATTGATTTAGAGGACTTGGTTGTGGAGAGGGAGATTTAACTATATCTGCATAGGAAGAGTTGTATTGGGGAATTTCTCTACTAGCTTCTATGTAGGATACGTTTCTTTGGGATATCACAGTTTTTATTGCTTTTTGCCGTTCGAACTACCTTAGGGACTGACCATCAAATGTGATAACGCAAGTTTCAGTATCTTTCCATTCGGGAGTCCCCTCCGTGAAGATCTTCCTCTTCATACGCCTTATTTTTAAAATTTCCCCACAACCTGCAGGGGTAGATAATGTGAGTTTTTGCATCTTCTTCCGACATGTCAACAGGGATGCCTTTGACGACACCCATGCGAGTTATGTGGAATGATGGAATGAACGCTTCTAAGTTATTTAGTGACAGAACCGGATTAAGTAGGAATGAGTTGGCATCTTGCGGAGAGGCAAACTCCACAGACACTTGGTTCCTACCTACCTTCTTGACACCATCCTTGACTATATTTCTAATATTATATTTCTTTAAGAAGAGACCAAAAGTGACAGAGTGGAACGTAACACCTGCGTTGGGTTGGGTTTCTATACCAGCTACATGTACTATGAATGGCTTTTGGTCCCTCTCTGTATACTTATTGCGGGACAAGGAGCTTTTAAGCTGTTTGAGTGGAGTGGGATTAGTTGATCCGTCATCACCATGGCGCTTTCGCGAAGAATCGGCTACACTATAAGCTACTTCCGCGAGTTAGGACAGAGGATTGGGAAGGGTGGACATTGAGACATCTGGAAACAACATACAATTTTTTTTTGTAGCATTATACACGCTTATTGATTTTGACAAGAGACCAATATACATTCGTCCACATTTAGTCTTAAGAAAATGTATAAATGTGTCAATTATTGAAAAAGAGTAACCGAGAGTTTTATTGCCATGTTCTTTCTCTCGGTTCTACTTATTGCTTTGTGAATCTGGCAGTACATGTAAATATAGAAGCAATGATATTTTTTATTTTAAGTAATTACTGACGTTTGTAAGAGCCATTTAGTGATCTATACAAATAAATAAATCATTTCATTTCAAATTTCAAATTCACTCAAAATCCGATAACTAACAAGACACACGTGATCAATGACGGTTTTATAATTAATTTATCATTGCACGTGATTACCAAAACAGAGTCGTCTTGACAATCCAAATGATGGTTGCAAAGAGAATACAATAATGCCAAATGGTTTCATCGTGAAGCGCTGTAGGTACACATCATTCGGATGTCCGCGCATAGACAAGAAAAGTCTGTCAGACAGATGTGAACGGGCTATCGGACTGTCCGATTAAGCGCTGTACACATCGTTCGGATGTCCGCGCATAGACAAGAAAACTCTGTCCGACTGATGTGAACGGGCTATCGGACTGTCCGGTCAGGACCGATTGAATGAATAGGTGAACTAACAGTGTGACCAAGTTCTTCAAGAGTGCGACCAACCAAAATAATTAGTGGTTGGATAAAAATTGGCTGGGGATCCCAAAAATAAGCTTTTCTAAATTGTTATACACTGAATATGGAGTTGTCGCATGGACCAAAATCCTTATTTGTCCTCCATACACGTGTAAATAAACAATTTACTGAATTAAAACACCCAAACTCCAACTACTTGTATTTAAAGGTGGGTTTAGACTTTTAGGCCAAACGAACGAGTGCTCATTTTATCGGTTTTCGTAAAATTTCAAATTTTGGAAATTCCTTTGCTATTCTATCTTCGCTTGCATAGATTCTATGAAAGAGATGAAACAGAGAAATTTAAGTAAAACGTTAAAGAGTGCCCAAAATACCTACAGATGAAAGGATAAGGCTCTGACTTACATAAAAACTAGGTAAGTACTCGTTTGTTTTATTCTTAATTATACAAATTTACAAAACATATAACAAACAATAACAATATGTACGAAGACGTGCTTAAGCCAGAAATGGATTTTCTTCCAGCAGACCTTAGAGATGTAGAGGAGATAGATTAATACTGAAGAGAGAAGACGAAAGTGTAACCGCTGTAGTTAGTTGCAATAGCCCTATTATGTGGGACCAATCAATCAATTGGTGAAATGTGGGCAAATAATATGCTATCCGGAATAATGGGGCATAACATAAAAAATCGTATGAAAGTTCCCAGAAAGTATTAGAAGACAGTATCAGTAACTAGTATTTGACTTTTTTTTTGAATAACAGAAATCCATAATTTTTAAGTTCACTTGGTCCACACATGGTCACGTACTGCCCTTGCCCTCTTTTTATTGTTGTAACAGAATCATTGTATTTACTGGCGAATAAAAAGAGTGGCCGTGAGTTTTTCTTGCCAGGTTCGTTCTTCACAGGCTCTACCTATTGCCTTGCGAATCTGGCGGTAAATGTAAATGTAGAAGCATTTTCTTTTTTTGACGTTCATAAGTGTTACTTTGTGACCTACATGAATAAAGATATTTTGATTTTGTTTTTTTGATTTTGATTTTGACAGTAGTATACACTACTGTCAACCGTCCATACATTATTCCATTATTATCGATTAATTTACAACAGTGAGAAAGAAAACACAGTACAACAGTCACATTAATCTCTCTAATTTCTGAGCTGTAAAATAATATAATATGTATTCTATACTTTCACAAAAGACTACTATATACATCAGTGCGTGATAAATTTGTATGAACGCCTATTTCACGCCAAGGCTGGTCTTTCAATGCATTATTTTTTATAATCTCCGCATGTTTGGTCGTAGAGTACAGTACGCACTATCAAGGTGCGTACGGATAGCGCGTACACTGGTACGTGTAGTCAGTTTACGCGTGTCCGGAACGTCAAGTCCATACGTGCAGCTACGCGTACATTCTTGGGAACGCGTACCGCGCGAGCTTGCTCTCGGCGCGAGCCACCATCAGTCGGTTTTTGGTCGCGCGTCAAAGAGAATGCACACGACCGGGTACGCTATATTTGGACGGCAAAATGAATAGACACGCGTGTTCTTCGAGTTTCAATAATGAAAACATTATTTTTGTATTTCAAAGCAATGAGTTTGCTTAAACTATTCTTAAAATATTAAGAATAGATTAAGCAATGTCATCGGCGCTGATCCCGCCGATGTCATCAGTTTTTTTGATCTATTTATAATTTCTTTCTTAATATTTTAATGAAAACATTATCCGATTGACTCAACTGGAGCGCTCTGGATCGATTGACTTCGCGTACAGGTTCGCGGCGATCCGTACAGGAGCTGTACGCGTATCCAATGTACGCGTGGACAGTGTTTCCCAACTACGCGTAACTTAGGAACGCGCTATCCGTACGCACCTTCACACATTCTACTAATCGTTCTTCGAGTTCGGCATCTACCATAATGATTTTAATTTTTCAATACTTTTCTGTCTACAATTCTACATACCCCACTGGACACTGACTGACAGATTATTGTTTTTGATTGTGTGGAGCTTAGCCAATACCAACCAACCAATAAAGAAATAAAATTGACATAAAGACTTATACCTAACTTATAAATGAGAGAATGAATGATTTCTGGGCTTAAAAGACTTGTTTCAATCATTTAAAAAGTTTTATCGCGACCGACTTTTTTTTTTAAATCCGCGGCCTAAGGCCGTGGCCGCTCTAACGTCCGTTACCGGGCGTCTCTGGTTACAAGCAGAACGTATTTCCAGTGGCGCCCGGCGGACTTTGACCACCTCTGTGGTCTCTGCGGGGGTTGGGTCGGGATGAGAATCCCGCGTCAGTCAGTGAATCTGGTTGCGTGCTATGAGGCAAAGGCCCCGCAGCACGCAACCCTTCTAGCCTGCTTCTGTAAGGACGACGGGTGGCGATCCCGCCGTCCTCAGGCCTCGATCATGGAGGTCGATGGTCTTGGGCGTAGATGAGTCTGCGGCGCCCTCGCCGCTGACTACGGAACTTGGCGGGGAGGGTACGCTCCCTCTCCCTCTCGGCCGCCTCCTTCACGAGCACGACTTGCTCGCAGAAGGACACGGCCGCGTTCCACCTACTCCCGCTGGAGACCATGGCTTGAAGCATAGTCTCCAGCGAGTCGCCATCGTAATTCCATAGACTACAAGTCATTCGGTCTAAAGTTGTCCGACAGGTGTGAACGGAACAATGGAATTCCCTACACTGTATCCAAATTTCTATAGTCTTTGACATTATAGTCTATGGCTTGTCCGAACGATGTGTACACCGCTTGAAGCGCTGTTCACATCAGCGCTGTACACATCGTTCAGATGTCCGCGCATAGACAAGAAAACTCTGTCCGACAGATGTGAACGGGCTATTGGACTGTCCGATTAGGACCGATTGAATGAATGGGTGAACTAACAGTGTGACCAAGTTCTTTAAGAGTGTGACCAACCTAAATAATTTGTGGTTGGATAAAACTTGGTTGGGATCCCAAAAAAAGCTTTTCTAAATTGTTATACACTGAATATGGAGTTGTCGCATGGACCAAAATCGTTATTTGTCCTCCATACACGTGTAAATAAACAATTTACTGAAAAAAACACCCAAACTCCAACTACTTGTATTTAAATGTGGGTTTAGACTTTTTGACCAAACGAACGAGTGCTCATTTTATCGGTTCTAAGTAAAATTTCAAATTTTAGAAATTCCTTCGCTATTCTATCTTCGCTTGCATAGATTCTATGAAACAGATGAACCAGAGAAATTTAAGTGAAACGTTAAAGTGTGCCCAAAATACCTACAGATGAAAGAATAAGGCTCTGACTAACATAAAAACTAGGTAAGTACTAGTTTTTTTAATTCTTAATTGTACAAATTTACAAAACATATAACAAACAATAACAATATGTACAATGACGTGCTTAAGCCAGCAATGGCTTTTCTTCCAGCAGACCTTAGAGATGTAGAGGAGATAGATTAATACTGAAGACAGAAGACGAAAGTGTAACCGCTGTAGTTAGTCGCAATAGCCCTATTATGTGGGACCAATCAATCAATTGGTGAAATGTGAGCAAATAATATGACGTTCGGAATATAAACCTATCCATTGTAGGCCCGTGTAATCGATCAGAAAATACCCTGAGGATGCTTTTGGTACTTTCCCTCACTTTTCGTAATAAGTGGCATCAGCCACTTTTTTGCGCATGATCGCGAAATGGTCGTCCGTGTGTGCATCAGCAAACATAGCTGACGCATTACAGTTAGGAGGAAGCTTCAAGAGCGCCGTGAAGGCATTGTTATTCAGTACACGCAGGGTGTTGTCAGCTTTTTGGGTGTAGCTAGCCCACAGGCTGCTGGTGTAAAATGTTTGACAAAATGCTTTAAAAATTGGTAATTTAACTGGTACTGAGCAACCAGCAAACCTACGCGCCAACATAATCGTCCTCACAGCCAACGCCCTGCGTCCCCTTTCCATGTCCAAGTCGTCCCTGAGATCCTCTGTAACAAGATGTCCCAAGTATTTAAATTTGGATACCCTCTGCAACAGTGCACCATTCAGCTCCACAGAGGGAACAAATGAGGGACCTTTATTCCTATCTCTGAACACCAACAACTCACTCTTGGTAGGGTTGTATTTTAGCCCATGCTGCTCAGCATAGTCTTCACAAATTTTTAACAATTTTCTTATACCTCCGATTGTAGGGCTCAGCACCAGCATATCGTCTGCATAACTTAGATTATTCATACTAATTCCGTCTATATGGCATCTGTCGGGAAAAGGGGGTTACATACTTGATGTTTAGTTCCAAGATTGCCCGGTAACCAGCTTATTCAAACATCTGCCATTCATCACAGATCGTGGTACACGACGCGTAGATAACCGAAGACATACAGCATAAATTCACCATCTGAAATGAAAGTATCCGTTGATTCCAATTGAATGGAATCTGCTGGGTCTTCCTTGCATTTGCATGGAAATCGTATGTAGAGAAATAATTTAGATGAGGCACTTTCCGTGGCGTAGGTTATTATTCGGTCATACACCAGCTATTCTGGTCATACGCTGATCCTACTATACAATAGGCATCTCATTGCTTGTTGCAACCCAAGGGAATTACGACCAACATATATTCTATGATTCGACAGGACCATAGAACGACAGAAAGTACCAGCTCTACGCAATAGGAGAGCAGTGATGCACGCCTCACACAGAAGCAACCCAATCGCTTTTCTGGACTCTTTCACCAGCGGTCCCTTTTGGCATGGGGTTATAAATACACTTTCACACAGACCTTAGAGAATCGTGAAAGTCACTTACACACAAATTATAATTGGTTCAGATTTAAACTAGTATTAATACAAGTGAGACTCAGCTTTTTCTAGATCAGCCGTTGACAACGACACGCAACAGCAGCAACTCAGGACTGTAGCCGCTCATACGGCATCAACTACTCCGTGGAATCAAGCTTCTTAACCCACGTGCAACTATTGTACTTATTAGCTTGTGCTAATACTAAACGGTTATATACGTAGCACTAGATACGAACTTTTCGGATTAGAGAATTCCTGAATTGTAAGATATTTAGTAATATTCCCATGCGACACTGACATTTCCCACGTGACATTAGGAAACGAGATAATATTTGAATTTACCTTAAGAATAAAGAATTTATCAGTGGTCAAAGATCTTACCAAAGAGTCTTCAACATTGAGTTTTTATTTCGCGTTGGGAAAATACGCGTCAGCATCCAACATGAGTGCTGCTGAGCTCCACAACTATTAGTAGAATGTGTGATAGTGCGCACTGTACTCTACGACCAAACATGCGGAGATTATAACAAATAATGCATTGAAAGAGCAGTTTTGGCGTGAAATAGGCGCTCACACAAATTTATCACGTACTGACGTACATAGTAGTCTTTTGTGACAGTATGGAATACATATTTTAATTTCCAGCATCAGAAATTAGAGAGATTAATGTGACAATGCGCCAGCATTCTGAGCATTCGTTCAACGTGGTGCCTTTGCATGCATAGTGCCACTACTTGAACTGTGTTTTCTTTCTTACTGTTGTAAATTAATCGATAATAATGGAATAATGTATGGACGGTCATACACTACTGTCTTCTAATAGGTTATTCTGGGAACTTTTATACAATTATTTAATGATACTCGTATGTATAGTCCCATTAATCCTGACGTCATATTATTTGCCCACATTTCACCAATTGATTGATTGGTCCCACATAATAGAGCTATTGCAACTAACTACAGCGGTTACACCTTCGTCTTCTCTCTTCAGTATTAATCTATCTCCTCTACATCTCTAAGGTCTGCTGGAAGGAAAGCCATTACTGGCTTAAGCACGTCTTTGTACATATTGTTATTGTTTGTTATATGTTTTTTTTGTACAATTAAAAATAAAAAAACTAGTACTTACCTAGTTTTTATGTTAGTCAGAGCCTTATCCTTTCATCTGTAGGTATTTTGGGCACTCTTTAACGTTTCACTTAAATTTCTCTGTTTCATCTCTGCGAGTCAGCGCCGGTACCTCGTAGTGGGTCTGGGCGTGGATATGCTCTCGCTGGAAACCATGCTCCAAGCCATGGTCTCCAGCGCGAGTAGGTGGAACGCGGCCGTGTCCTTCTGCGAGCAAGTCATGCTCGTGAAGGAGGCGGCCGAAAGGGAGACGGAGAGGGAGCGTACCCTCCCCGCTGAGTTCCGCAGTCAGCGGCCAGGGCGCCGCAGACTCATTTACGCCCAGGACCATCGACCTCCATGATCGGGGCCTGAGGACGGCGGGATCGCCAACCAAACCCCCGAAGAGGCCACGCAGGTGGCCAAAGGCCGCCGGGCGTCCACTGGAATACTATACTTTCGGGTGCCACCAGACACCCCGCAGCAATGGACATGGGAGCGGCCGCGCTCTCGCGGAATGAAAAATTTAAAAAAAATTAAGCATAGGTAAAATAGCGAAGGAATTTCTGAAGTTTGAAATTTTACGTAGAACCGATAGAATGAGCATTCGCTCGTTTGGTCTAAAAGTCTAAACCCACCTTTAAATACAAGTAGTTGGAGTTTGGCTGTTCAGTAAGTTGTTTATTTACACCTGTATAGAGGACAAATACGGATTTTGGTCCATGCGACAACTCCATATTCAGTGTAAAACAATTTAGAAAAGCTTTTTTTTGGGATCCCCAGCCAAGTTTTAGCCAACCACAAATTATTTAGGTTGGTCACACTCTTGAAGAACTTGGTCACACTGTTAGTTCACCCATTCATTCAATCGGTCCTAATCGGACAGTCCGATAGCCCGTTCACATCTTTCGGACAGAGTTGTCTTGTCTATGCGCGGACATCCGAACGATATGTACAGCGCTTGTGTACCTTTAATGATGGACAGTGACAGCAAGTGACAGTGCCTGTCAAATAGAGGTGGTTGAATTTGAATTTTATTTGCAATTTCAGATACAAACGAAATTTTATAACATTTTTTTTTTCCGGCCAATAATCACACTACATAAACGGTAACAAAATAAAAACTACTAAGTATTTAAACTTAAACACAAATATTTCTGTGTCGTAGTGTATTGACTCCTGTGTTTATTGTGCTTAATTAATACTTAACCTTAAACATTCTCGGCTTGCGTTACATATTATCGGTCAAAAATGGATAACAATGACTTAAGCTTTGAGCCCATGGATGTGGACTTGAGTACTCAATCGTTGAAAGACATGGATATTTCATTTAATGATGTAACGCAGCCTGCTATGAAGATCAGTACTTCTCCGTGCATGGACCAAAAACCTTGTTACAAGACAATACTTAAAGATCAAGTTGTTAAAAGATATCACATAAATATTCGAAAGCAGCATAAAAGTTCTAAAATCATTCTAGTGAAGATAATCTCTACTTTAATAACTTTACTGATTTCTATATTAACCTACCAGATGTATAGTCTGAAGTGCTATGAGCATCTAGACTTGAAAAATTTTAGGACTACATTTCCAAAAAGATTATTTGGTCAGCAAAATGCTCTCAACCTTATTATAAAGACATTAGAAATGAATTCAAATAGTAAAATTTTATTCTTGTATGGTGGTACAGGTGTGGGTAAAACGTTTACTTCTTCACTATTACTAGAAACATTAGATTCTAGATCTAATGTATATCATTACATTATGCCATCATTTAGATATATATTTTCTTCAGACTTGATGTTTGGACTCACAATGTGCCAAAAATCTTTAATTATTGTGGATGATTTAACTGTACATGACATGGATGTGAAAGAACAAATACAAAATGTGATTAGTAAAAGTGAAAGTTTAGGTAAAGAAATTATAGTTCTATTAATTTATAATTGTAACGAAGACAAAGATTTAGATAATAGATGTGATATTTTATTCAGAAAAAAGCTTGAAGACAACTTTTCTGAGATAAAAGCTTTGAAAAGTTTTATACCATTTGAACCTCTGTTAGAAATACATTTGAAAAAGTGCATCATGCAGGAGTTAGGAGCTAGACAGTTAGATCCTCAAGACTTTAATAACATTCAAAAACAATTTAATGTGTCCCTAAATGGCTGTAAAGGTGTCCATTCAAAAATGAAATATTTTACTACTGTTTAAGCCAGGTATGTGTTCCTTTAATGTAGGCTTGTACTTGTACTTACGGGCTGATCTCTGCAATTCCACGTCTAGTGCGCGGGTTTTGCGTGCAGAAATGTAGGCTTTATAGAATTTTAGTATAGAGTGCTGTGAAAATCTTGTATTTTTAGTGTAAATTAAGTTGTGTAGTTTAGTAGTACCTACATATATTTTAAATATGAAATGTAAACTTACCAATTGTGTTCATGATATATTTGTGATATTAGCTAGAAAAATATATGATTACTAGAGGATAATAAAAATGTAGTATATTGTAGATCAAAAGAACTTTATTTTAGAGAATTTTACATTTTAATCGGCAATGCAGAGGTTGAAGAAATTATGTTGAATACAATTATTGATTACTGACAATTTTTAATACACCTACACTTCCAATTTTTTAAATTAGTCTACTTTAAACTTAGCCCTGCAGACATAAAGAGCAAGTTCTAAATGAAAATTAGTGGTGCATAAAAGTACAAAATACTTTGGTATGATTACTAACTAGAAATAAAATCATTTCAACCATTGTTAAGAGTGCAATTTGTCTAAATTCTGACTAAACAAATAAATTGCTGATAATTTCAAAACACCCTTACAAATTGCTTTCTTAGCCTTAAATTTTGTTTGGCTAAAAAACATTCAAGCGAGACAACATTAGCTGAATAGATGATGTTAAACTATTGATGATTAACAGCCATTAAACTACACAATTTTTAGTTCAAAAGATTACGACATGAAAAAGTAATTTCACTTCTAGTATATCTTATAAAGTGTACTCATATTGCAATGCACCCCATAACATACATAAAATATTTTTTGTTCCCTCTTGATACCATTTGGAACAGCTATCTCAATAAAATTACGAGACTTAACCCTTGTTTGAAATGGTAACATGAAGTTTAATTGGTATTTTTAATTAAGTAAGTACCTACTTTTTGTTATGCAAATCTATAATAAATACGTTCATATATATGTATAATATAGATATAAACCTTTTGTAAATTTAATAATAAAAAGAAACAAATTTTAATTTAGACATCATTTTATAAATCCCCATTCCCTGATTTGTGAAACAGGTAAAGTAAATGCGTGCGTAACTGCAGGTAAATTAAAATTTATTGAAAGGGGATATTGTATCTTTGGTTGTGGATATAATCAAAGAAAGCTTACAGTAAGCATGTTTTAGGGATATCCTCATTGACTTGCATTACATTTGGAACAATATTGACGGATCACTATACAAATATTTATTACATATGACTTTGTGATGTAGGTACTCTGGAAGATATTAAGCATGAATTATTTGTGCTTCTCTGCCATTATTTATATTTCTGATTTAGGTTTATAAATATGCATCAACGACTAAGTAAGTACCTAATATTTCAAGTCTATGGCACAAATTGTAGGTTACTCTAATCAATATGTACCTAATTGCAAGGCAAATGTAACTTGGGCAAGAGATGCCAATGACGTAAACTTTCAGCTTTTACTAAACCTTATTATACTGGAGAAAGAAACGGACAACACAGTTAATTATGCAAGCAGTAATGCTCATGTATAACAGGGAAAAAAAAAAAGAAAAAAAAAACGATATAAAAATTAAGTAAGCTAACATGTATGTGTACCTGCTGGGTGCTGAGTTTATTAGAGACTAGAGACCCAACTGGGTGTCATAATATTATTTTGAAAATATTTAAGTACACCTCTAAGGGCCCACAACTACAACTCAGCAGCATGTTGTAGCTTTAGAAACCAAACCAAACCATGTGGTTGGTTTGGTATAAATAATATAACAAATAAATTCAACACAACAATACAATAAACTTCTAATAAATATTTTCTAAGAATAGGTACTTATTATTCAGCTACAGATAAAGATGACTTCTGAACATGCAAATGCATGTTTGCAAATACACATCTATGTACACAATGTAAGTAATATGTATCTATGTATGTATAGTCTATATATAATTATATAGTATTATACATAATATGATAAGTACTTATATATTTCATAAAATTAATTTAAAAATTTTGATTAATTACTAAATATGCGTAGATAACAATAAAGACTAGAATACATTTTTAGTAGTTACAGTTATTGGCACTAATGATAATAATGGCACAATAATGTACTCTGTATACAGTGAAGACACCACCATGATTAGTTGATTAAAAATTCTAGGTTGATTTATTATTATGCATTTTTAATATTACAATTCCAACTCCTGTGAAATTTTTTAAATTAAGTTTTGCTAACTATACTAAAATATAATATAAAATTGTAAAAACATGGTTAAATGTCATTAATATCTAATTATATTTATAGGAGATACTGAATATACTGCAGACTTACAGTTAGACCCAATAGTTAAAGCACATCTCTTAAGTGTAACTGTGCAAAAAACACTTTACCTCATTACATTAATATCACTGTTGACCAAGCTCCTCTCAGTTTCTATAAATACCAACAAGCAGACCATTCTCTTGCACAGTTATCACTTTAAAATCTAAGCTATATCAACCAAGTAAGTATAATTTGTTTCGATATCAGGTACAGAACCAATATTGCAAACAATCAGTCCAGCTTAATGAAATAGTAGGTAGCCAATCAAAGAATACATTTTATCACACACTAAGGCCTTTGTTAGAAAGCCAAAAGCATTATAATGTTTCTTAATGTTAAACTCTAAAATTGACAAAATTGATATAATCACTTAAAATATAGAATAAGTACTGATTCTGTACTTGCTAATAAATTGCATTTAAATAGAGGACGAAAAATCTAACTCAATATAATCTACAAAAAGAGTTAAACTATAAACTATGAAAGACTGACAATGTTAGATAATAATCTCTAAGTGCATAGTGCCAATAACTGCATGTTTTATTAGTTACTTAAATCTTACTAACTATGTATTTGATAACAAATAGAACACCATTTTTAAGCACGACAAAACATTCATAGTTAAAAATGTAGAGAGACTTATTGAGAAATGTGCTAATAATTCTAAATCTTGAAAATTTGCTGATTCACTAATAATATTAGATTCAGTAGTTTCAGATCTATTAGTGTATTGAGATTTCCTTCAGTGATTTTCTTTTGCAAACTTGCCTCCATATTCGTTGACATTTCTTCGATTTGTCAAGAGATCATTATTTTTGTACACTATAAACTAGCACAAAGCATTGAAAATGGTATCACATTTTCACCATATTATTTTGATAAATTTTAATAAGTGATGTTATTGGACAAGAATTTACTTTGGAAACGCTTATATTGGTGAATATAACATTTATCTATACGTAATTAACTTAAGTTTTGGGATTAAGGAGAATCTAATAAAATTCGTGTAAGTTTCATAGCAGAATTGGATAATAAATGTTAGTACAACACAGAGGATTTAAAAGTCTCTTTGAATAATGAAATACTCAGAAAAGCTATAAGAGTTGCAATAGCATCGCATTGTGGATGATCTTATTTGAGAGACTGATATCCTCTGGCGTACTGAAATGGATCGAAAAAGGGACTAGTTAGGAGCGATGGAAATGTATTGCCGTCCACTTGTTGTGGCGTTTGTGCCAGATACGAGTCTCTTGTGTCTGGTGAGTAGCACGTCGTCCCTCAGCGTCTACGCTCTGCGTTACACATACGTATGCTATTACGGCCACATCATCTCCTAGAAGATGCACTCTAGGATTCATAATCGTCGTATTGGTTTTCACGTGAGTTGGAGTGTTGTAAATGAAGAACTTATGAAATTCAACGCCTTCTATTAGATTTCCTAGTGCATCAGGATCAAATGCTGTGACATTCGGATCACATAACTTGGCATAAGTTTCACAGTCACCGTTGTTAATAGCGTCTAATAAGACTTCGGTGAGCTTAATAACTTCAGCTCGGCGTAAAGAAGCATTGCTATCTCCCCGCGCCTTGCCGAAGGAATCTGCCTTTGTTAAAGCATCTTCATCATGCTCTTTCGATATGACAGTGCATGCTCTATCGACACCTTTCTTGTCCTTATCCAGATCTTCGTCTTCCAATGTCGTACTGCTGTCTGTAGACTCCTTCACTTGTGAACCATCTCCTTTTTTATTTACCATAGATTTCCCAGAAAAGTTACGCGTGGCTAACATGGTAGTCAATATAGCTCCTTTCAATTTGCGTCGAGCATTGAATTTCTTCAAGCAGTCCACAGTCTCTTGTCTGTGCATAACAGACGCAACACGTTCTCGGTGGCAAATCCATGGGTGTTTCAAGGCTTCTGAAGCCGTGATTCTCTTGCTTGGATTAACGGTTAGCATTTGATTTATAAGACTTTTGGCCTCTGGGGTTACAGTATCCCATTCTGGAGAAGGATAATCATAAGCGCCGGCTTTGATTTGTCCATACAGTCGATGTTGATCTTCGTCCCAAAATGGAGGGTAACCAACCAGCAAAATATATAGAATAACACCGCACGCCCAAATGTCAACGGGCTTGCCGTATGGTTCCTTTTTAAGAACTTCAGGTGATAAGTAACCTGGAGTACCTGCAAAACCAAACCACGCCTGTTGATCGCCTTGTACTTCAATGGCTAACCCGAAGTCCGCCAGCTTGACAGCAGCTCCTTTAGCTTTACTGGCTAGTAATAAATTTTCTGGTTTCAAATCTCTGTGGACAACTCCGTTGTGATGACAGTGATGAACGGATTCCAGAATTTGCTGTATACAATGAGATGCATCAGCTTCAGAGTAAAATTCTCTCGCTACAATGTCTTCAAACAATTCACCACCAGTAACTAAATCAAATACGAGGTAGTGAAAATGTTCTTCTTGAATAGAATCATGAAGTCTTACGATATTAGGATGTTGAAGCTTCCTGCAAATTCTAGCTTCTCTTTCCAACTTCTGAAAATCTCTAGCTGAGAGCTTTTTGGTGTTAATAATTTTAGCAGCAAATTCATAACCAGTAGATTTTTGGACAGCACGACGCACTATTGAAAATGCTCCTTTGCCCAATTCTTCTTTAAGATCGTAATTATCGGAAAATCGAGTGCTCACACTTTCACGATTTGGATTATTAGCCATATTTAACACAAATGTATTTACTTCACTGATTTACTAGTAACTTACTGCGTTAATTTTGAGCACAATTCTTTAATGTTTTGAATTGGTAACTGTAACAAAACGAAAATAGTTATCTTAATAAAAATGTAATCAAAATTTACTACATCAATAATCTTGTTTGCGTATTGTGGGCTCAATTAATATTGTTTTTTTATAATATGTCACAATTTCTTCTTGGCAATCAATAAATGTGTAACAATTTATCTAGTTAAACTCCGTAAAAGAACTAATTAAACCTACATGACGTCTTTTTATCGTTATTGTTGATAATATTTATGACTTTCGATTATTGAACCCTAATTATGAGAAAAATATTATAGTTGCTATCTCTATTTTCAGTTAATCTTACTGTTCTTATTTCACTCACGAAATGGTCAGAAAATAGATATTGTCAAAGAGCGGATGAATTTATCCGAATGAAAACGTCGACACTATTTTGGTAACTCAAGCTGAATTGAAGTTCGGTAAGCTTAATATAAAACGCGTAGACGCCTAGACAATAGTAATCGTGGTCAGATATACTTCTAATATTAACACTACGTCTCAGAGATGACATTTAGTTAATGTAAAATAATCGATACACCATTGTCTCAACACATTCACCAAATCCCGAGGACATATTAATCTGCTGCATTGAAAATGTATAATGGAATCGAAATACAGTTCCAAAACAAAAATTCACTGAGAGATTAAAAATATCACTTTGAAACAAATTCTGCACCAATAAAATTATCACAGTGCTACTTTGGAACGATATTCTGACCATTACTAAATCGTAAAGATTAGCCGCAATGTATTTTAAGAGGACGGATTACGTTCTAAACACTTTTACCACGAAATAGCCAGAAAATGTATTAAAAAATCGTCTATACCTATTATGTGCCCATTTTACACGATATTCAACAAGATGAGGAATAAAAACGAAGGGCCTAGCCCTGCACCACACTCTCCTTGTGCTCCGGACACGGGCTTCGGGGTCAAATTCATAGACATTTAGTGTTGCCTGTATTATAAATTTATTATTAATCTTATCAGACCATGATCTAAATAGCTTTAATTATAATATACTAACCCCTTGACAACGTAAATAGATTTAATAAACTCAGTGGTCATAGTTAAAATGTTAAAAGACAAGTGGTTCTAGCGAAATAAATATTTTAATGCTCAACATTTTTATAACTGGGAACCCTGTCTGCTGTACACAAAATCGATACACTGGCGCAGCGCTAAACCAAAGAGAATTGGATAAACTGTAGTAAGCGCCATCTTGTAGAATAATAATGTAAATTACTCATTCGGAATAGCTTTTTTTTACTAAAATTAATCTAGTTACCGTATACCGTTGCAATTATGATTATGATATAAATTTATATTTTCAATGGTGAAGAATCGCAAATTGTTTTGGTCTCAATAGCAATATGCGATTCATACCAAGCTTTTACATAATGTATTATGGAGACATGACTGCCGTGATCGTATAAAATCTACACCGCCCAAGTAGATACCCGTACCCAATCTAACGTGAAAAGAGCTAGACTATTTTACTCTTTCGTTCATTTAAAAGTAGCTGGCGAATCCGTTTCCTCTCATGTCTAGCAATGTATAAATATGAAAGTTTGGATAGGTTCGTTGGTATATGGTTTGCTACGTACTTTTCAACCCACAAATCGGTTTTTGTGGGTAACGATGAAATAAGTAGGTACTTAGGTACAGCTCAATTTATCCCATGAATAGCATAAACAACAAACTTGTTTACATTGATTACGTATCGACTCCGTCGCTTATATTATATTTCAACTTGTGGGAAGGTGGCAGCTGCTTGCTCTCTGTTGTCCATCTTTTACCAACTGCGACTAATTTTGTATTATGGTAGGCACTTGTAGTGCAACAAAAAATATTCTTATATGATTATTACGGCAACAAGTAGTACATACTGCAGAATTCCATCCTAGTCTAGGGATAAATGCGCGCCTGGAAAAACGGAAGCAACTAATGCCTGCTAATTTAGTCCTTAAAGAGGTGTGTTAATACTCAATTTTACAGATGCTAGGCTGAGTGGTGCCCTTGGCTTTCAGGTTGGGCTGGATTCAACAGCTTCATCAGTAATAAGCTTCTTAGCAACTCCCTAACTGACTAGCTCATCAATATAGGTTTCCTATTGAGATCACAGATTATGTCGTATGCCCGGTACCTATAAAGGTGGGACTCTTATACTTCGTACGAACTAAGACTTCTTTCTACTTTTATTGACCCATGACGTAGACGACTGATAGTTAAGCGGATTACATGTTCAGTTCAGGTGACTTTTACTAAGCGAGACTATGTCCCGTTAAAAATTAGCTGTTAATCTAAAAAAATGCTTCTCAAATTGTTATGTTCGCTTGAGTTCTGGACTCGTAACAAAGATATATTTGCAAAAAATGTATTATAATAGTAATATTATTTAGGTTATTACCTAAGTATTAGGTAGTTATTTTATAGGTACATAACTTACCGACCATATTAAAATATTTCATGGGATATTTGGAACGCTTTACGAACGAATGTATAAATCGAGCATACCTTACTGGCAGCATACTGCACAGTGATTACTGGAAACTTGACTATATCGAGGTAAACACGTGTAGGTACTAAATTGAGGTTGGTCTACGGTTTTTGGTTACCTACATATATGAACAAATGGGGTCGCACTAGCCGCAAGGGAGCACTGCCTTGTTTTATATGTTCACAAGAGCCACCGTTCTGTGACTGATGGGTCGATAGTTATATTGTAACTATTTAGGTAAAATTAGGTTTCATGTCATGACGACCATTGAATGGAGCAGCGTAAGCATGAAAATGAGCATAATTTATATATAGTTATATAGTTTTCATCTTCGAAAGGAATATATTGTATATACGAACTATGTGATGAAAGATGGTATGGCACGTGACATATGAAAAATTTTAATTGGTAATCACGCATGCATCCCCAAAACTTCAATGTGAACTTGGAATAAATAATGTTGATTGACTGATATAGGTACCTATTGAAGAAGATCCGAAGGTTTCGTATACTTACCGAATACGGTAGGCCTACATCGTTTTTACTGCCTAGATTGGGCCAGCAATGTTAAAACAATTTATTACTTGTGCTGTGGTTCCTAGTTGGTTCGGGAGTTTACCAAAGGAGATACACACCTCTGCTGATTATAATTCGCACGTACCTACTCCCACTTAACAACTTATAACTTAATATTTATTAAGCATGAAATTTCAATCAGAAGAGGCTATGTGCTACGAGTATTCTCATAGGGGACGTGTTTTACTTTTGTTACTGTTGTTGGGTCAGCATTTTATAATATGCACCCCATCATAATATTCTGCTTTCTAGTATCAGCATTTGTAAAACCCTATTTCAGAAAATGTTAAATAGATGGATAAGATCTGAAAATTAATTTTGGAGCCCGTTTACTATCATGAATGTTGTATTTGGCAATTGTGGGATACCGGTTCAGGGCGAAACGGCCGCGGCGGGATAAAAGACCCCTTCTGAATGGGCTAACTTTACCAGTTGATTTACAAAAATCAAAACTGGTTCGCATCTTGCGCAAGTACAGGGGGGAATAAACAAGGGCTTTCGGAACGGGCCCTTCCAAAATTCTCCGGTGCACAATGCACCCTCCGTACCATCCCCACGCAAGCACTCTTATTATTACACGTCTCCGGTTCCTGTCCCCATATTGTTCATATTATTTTGGTATTCGCCAGACGCGTTACAAAATAGCTGTATATTAATACCGTTAGTTTTTGAAAGATTTGATAAAATCCCGTGTTTCAGTCATACCTTTTTGCCAGGCTAGTATAAATTACTTACTAGCTACTAGTGTAACTTAAGATTTCTTATACTTTGAGCAAATCAGATCAGTGCAAATTATAGGTATTCATTTGATAGGCTCCGTCTTCGATTCTGTCACCTAATATTTGCAAGGAAGGGAAGTATTAAGGTTTCGAACGCTGCGGTCGTCTCAAGTTGCTTTTCTCATGACTGGAGCTACGTGTAAAATAATAACTTGAGAATATTATTATGTGTGGTAGAAGCGTCCGACTCACGGCGTGCCCTGTGCAGCGTCCCGGCTTTGTAGTGTACGAATATCGATCGCGGACCACTTTACTTATATCCGTGAAATGCGTTTTGTGTATTCGGTGATCGTTTCAATTTGGCGGGAGACTGGGTCGCACACCAATATGTATGAACAGGGTAAGTCAGTTTCATAAATTATCTTATTTTTAGTAATTATTTTCTTAATAAAGATATTGATCACTTTCTTTCCTGTTATTTTCTACTTCATAGAATATCTTTCGTGATAATAACTAAGTCACAAAATGCTAAACATTAAACTGTAAAGATTCTAGCTGCAGAGCAAATAACTATAGATTAGTCTTCATACCGACGCGCGCTGCCATTCTTTCTAATCGCGAACAATGTCTAACCGTTAAAATGTCGCATCCATGGGTGCTTTAATATTTGACTGACCGAGAGAAGCGTCTGCATTTCTAGATTGTACAATTTTGCTGTCGGTATGCGTGTTTTATACGATGTCCACGAAACTTGGCACAACTGTTCCTTGATTTTAATTTCTTTTTCATCGTGAAATTTTTTCCATTGGAGGGAAATAAGGGGGAAAGGGGGAAAGCCCAAAAAAATTTTGGGCTTTCCCCCTTATTAATTTAATAATGCGTCTAATGCTTATAATGTCTATCACTTGTCTGTAACTGTGTTTGGAACTCGATTAATCAAAATTTAAATGTTTTAATAATATTTGTCAGTGTGTCTGTTCGTTTCACAGATTTTCTTGCAGTTTTCACAGATCGAATAATCAGTTTGAGGCAACATAGTTTTGTCCCATCAAAATCAGAAGGTAGGAAAAAAAAGTACATCGATAGATATGATTACTCCTAAAATTAAAAAGAGAGGAACTGCGTGCGTACCGTAGGTAGGTACTTACCTACCGTTCTTCTACTTCGTTCGTACCTACTTTGCGATTTAGATAATTTACTTCTAATTTATTTTATGGTAGGTATTTACACATTCTGCGATCTACGTATCTAATATTCGAATTCGTAGGATTGTACTTACACCACCTCAACCTCATCTTCGTGAATGGCCTACTAATACGTCAACTTTGACTGGCCAGTAAGGCCATTGTTATGGACAAAATCTGATGTATAATTAGTCACGGGATTAGTGTTTTTTTTAATGTTCTTGAATCTTGAGTAATCTAATAGCTAAATCATCGAGCGAGAACACATGGATTTTAAATACGATATTCCCTTTAATAAATACATAATTTTCTTACATAGAGTATTGAACGTTGGGCTCTAAGGAATGACCACAACCTTTCCTTGCCATTTGTAAAATGAAAAACATTGTTACTGTATAGTAGGTACTACTTATTGCAGTGCCTACAATACCAGCCCAAGCATTCGTCTCATCCGTTGAAAACCCATTGTACCAACCAGATACCAGGTGATGTTTTTTTTTGGTCGGGTTGAAAACTACTAAGTCCGGCAGAAAAATACATGTATTTTACTTGCAATTTTCAACCCTAATGAGAATCCCGCGTCATTGGGGTAGGGTTTTATCCCGCGTCGGTGAGTGAATGGGCGTTTTCACATTGCACGATAACGATATCGCCACGATATAGGGGAGGTATAGCATTGGGCATGTGTTGTTAAGCAATTTAAGAAATGTTTAAATTGTCATTATGCAGATGGGTACTGCAGTACCTACCTCATCAGGTCAGGGGCCTAAGTCGCGTAAATTAACGTATAACGCCATGCTACGTTGCAACTGTAATTGGTCAAAAAATCGGTAGTCTGCTAAACTCACAAGCAACGCGCCAGGATGGCGCCAAAAAGGCACCAAACCGAATGACTGCAGAGTACAATTATCATTAGGTTAAGTTGAATTTAGTTACTCCCGACATTACTTCTTAACTTCCCAGCCCCTATATCCCGGGAACCGAGCTTCCCACCTAAATTCTGGGCAAATTTTTCTTTCCCCATCACAAGTTCCATTCACCTGCAAAAAAAATCCCGGGAATTCTCACCCGCAAAAATACCCAAGATTCGCAGTACCCCATATCTCGAAAACTAAGCATCCCAGGTCAATTTCACCCTCATTTTTCCAGCCCCATAGTACCCTAAGTAAGTATTTGAACCCCATCTTCCCACAAATTTTTCTTCCCAATTCTCAGCCCACTTTCCACAAAACTTGAAGCCCCTATATTCCGGTAACGGAGCTTCCCAGCTCAATTCTGAGCAAATTTTTGTTCCCCTGCACCCCGACCGAGACTTATTCTATTAGCCTGCAAAATTATAACCCGGGAATTCCCATCCCACAAAAATACCCAAGATTCCCAGTACCTGATATCTCGGAAAGTAAGCATCTCAGGTCAATTTTGACTTCTTTTTCGGACCCCCTTTGAAGACCCCACAAGTAATAAAACTACATCTCGTCCCATAAAAATATTCCCAATTCCCATCCCACTTCCCAAAAACTTTGATATTACCGGTGGGTGACAGTTGGACGTGTTTATATGTTCCCCTACATATCTAGGTACTATGAGTAGGTCTGGGGACTATATCCTGGTATTACAACATCAATCATCCCCCCCCCCCCCCACATGTTGCAGTTTAAATATGTAAAATATTAGTAGACCATACTCAATTGAGCGAGATAACAGATGCGAACCGTGATGAATCATTTGCTCATATGCTGTGATTAATCACACGTGAAATCCCAGTGACTCCTTGTGTAGTCACGTAATCATCACGATATCGCCACGATAAAATGCACGATATCGTGGCAGTGTGAAAGCGCCCAATCTGGTTGTGGGGCAGAGGCACCGCAGCACGCGACCCTTCTAGCCTGCTTCTGTAAGGTCGATGATCTTGGGCGTAGATGAGTCTACGGCGCCCTCGCCGTTGACTTCGGAACTCGGAGGGAGTGTTCGCTCCCACTCCCTCTCGGCCGACTCCTTCGCGAGCAAGACCTGCTTGCAGAAGGACACGGCCGCGTTCCACCCACTCCCGTTGGAGACCATGGTGCAACATGGTCTCCAGCGAGAGGGTATCCACGCCCAGACCCACTACGAGGTCCCAGCGCTGAACCAGGTGATGCTGGGTTAACTACCTACCTTAAGTTTTTGGTACGGCCCAATATACCTACCCTCTAAACATTTAATCTAAAATTTAAATTTAGATCTACCTAGTTTACGGTAGATCTAAATTGGACATGCAGTTATTCATTAATAAATTCGCCATTAAAATTATCGCTTTTAAATGCCATTATTCAGCATACCATAGTCCATCGACTTTACTTAACCAATGATAAATATTGCAGAATATATTAATACGGTCACGTTTATGGTGGTCATGCTTTCTAGTGCATGCATACAAACATACATATAACGCCTATATTTCCGAAGGGCCTACCCCTTCGGAGAGGTGCACTACTCACCCACTCTTTGCCAGTAATTTTTTGGTCCCAGCAGGTCCCACGTAATAGGGGGCAAGCCTATTGGCGTAACCGGATACTATAGAAAGTTTTTTTTTATATGACGGGTTTTATATAATAGTTTATGTCCAAAACGGCCGAATAAATTTAATAATAGTACATAGCACCACTGTTATAATTTAAAAAAAATAAAATTGAAACACCGTTGCTTTGCGATGAAATATAGTGCAGTTGTAATAAATCTGATGGGGCTCTTTAGCGCATGCCTCGAAAGGGGCCAGTTTCCCAAGATGTGGAGGACGGGGAAACTGGTTCTGATCCGTAAGGCGGGGCGGCCGGTGGACTCACCGTCCGTATACCGGCCGATCGTGTTGCTCGTGTGTGTAAGCTCTTTGAGCGTATTATCGCGGAACGCTTCGTCGAGCATCTCACGAGTGTGGGGAGACCTGGCAGATAACCAGTTCGGTTTCCGACGGGGACGCTCCACCGTGAGCGCGTTCATGCGCGTGAAGAGCCTGACGGAGGAAGCAGTCTCACAGGGCGGTGGTGGTGGCGGTGTCTCTTGACATCGCCAACTCTTTCAACACCTTGCCATGGAGCTGCGTTATGGAGGCGCTCGTGTATCACGGAACGCCTCTCTACTTTCGTCGTATTGTCGGGGCCTATCTCTCGGAGAGGGCCATAGCTTTCCCCAGCTGGCTCGGGCCAGCTCGGCGAGATGTGTCGTGCGGTGTTCCGCAGGGGTCGGTCCTGGGGCCGCTCCTGTGGAACATCGGCTACGACTGGGTGCTGCGGGGTGCGTTGCCTGAGGGCGTCGGCGTAACGTGCTACGCCGACGATACCCTCGTCACGGCGCGGGGTGCAACATACCAGGAGGCAGCACTCAAGGTCACGACGAGTGTTGCTCAAGTCGTGGGTCGGATACGGCGGCTGGGACTGGAGGTGGCCTTGCACAAGTCCGAGGTTCTGTGCTTTCACAGACCTCGGAACGGTCCACCTGAAGGTTCCAGCATAAATGTGGGAGGCGTTAGCATCGGCATCAAGCCCTCGATGAAGTACCTAGGGATCGTACTTGATAGCCGATGGAACTTCGGACCACATTTCCGAAGTTTGGTCCCTAAAGTGAAGGGGGCATCAGTCGCGCTTTCGCGACTCATGCCCAACCTAAAGGGACCCAACGCCTCCTGTAGGAGACTGTACCTGGGGATCGTGCGGAGTATGGCCCTATATGGGGGCTCCCGTATGGGCGGCGCGGTTGACGGCCAACAACTCAACGCTCCTTAATAGACCGTTGAGGACCTTGGCCGTCAAAACAATAAGAGGGTACCGCACGATTCCGGAGAGGCCGCATGTCTCCTAGCCGGGACCCCTCCATGGGACCTGGAAGCCCTTGCGTAATTGTTCCGATGGCGCAAGGAGGCGCTGGAGCGGGACCACACGTCTACTTCTCGAGAAATCGAGGACCAGCGGTCCCAACTCCACCAGGATCTCATGGACTCATGGAGGGTGCGACTTGAGCAACCCAGGTGCGGTACCACCATCATCGCGGCGGTGAGACCGATCATGGGCGATTGGCTGCAGAGGCAGCATGGTGACCTCACGTATCGTGCGACGCAGATCGTTACCGGGCATGGATGCTTCGGTAGCTATCTGTTTCGTATCCATGGTGAGGTCACACCCCGGTGTCAACACTGCGAGGTTTCCGACGACGACAGCGCACTCCACACGTTGGTGGAGTGCTCTGCGTGGGCGAGTCAGCGCCGGGACCTCGTAGTGGGTCTGGGCGTGGATACCCTCTCGCTGGAGACCATGCTTCAAGCCATGATCTCCAGCGGGAGTAGGTGGAACGCGGCCGTGTCCTTCTGCGAGCAAGTCGTGCTCGCGAAGGAGGCGGCCGAGAGGGAGAGGGAGCGTACCCTCCCCGCCGAGTTCCGTAGTCAGCGGCGAGGGCGCCGCAGACTCATCTACGCCCAAGACCATCGATTTCCATGGTCGGGGCCTGAGGACGGCGGGATCGCCACCCGTCGTCCTTACAGAAGCAGGCTAGAAGGGTTGCGTGCTGCGGGGCCTTTGCCCCATAGCACGCAACCAGATTCGCTCACTGACGCGGGATAAAACCCTACCCCAACGACGCGGGATTCTCATGCCGACCCAGCCCCCGCAGAGACCACAGAGGTGGTCAAAGTCCGCCGGGCGCCACTGGAAATACGTTCTGCTTGTAACCAGAGACGCCCGGCAACGGACGTTAGAGCGGCAACGGACTTTAGAGCGGAATTAATAAAAAAAAAGTGATTCGTATACTGTACACTATTAGGTGTGTGTTGTAACATACTGACTACGAATGAGATTGAAATGGTTTGGAAATTTCTGCAGAGGTGACGTTAGTGCCTATAATTAAACAAATGTCCGCAATACTTCCAGAACATTAACTTTGGGGGGTCTGTGGTCTTGTATTATATCATTTTGATCCTATTTTCGTAACCTTGGAATATAGAAAAATTTATGGCGAATTATAGCATGAAATAAAAGAATGCAGGAAAGAAATTAATAATATACTTAGTCGGTACAGATTTACATAGTTTACAGTGGTCATACCTACAATCAGTATAAAAAAATAAAAAGTATAAACTCACTTGAATACCAGAATGGTTAATTTATCATGTTTCACTCGTTATTAAGATGTTAAATGTCATCTAGTTCCGAGACCAGATTATGCTGTTCAATGTAAATGCTAATTTCTAGATAAGGCGTGTGCAATTTATGATCACACTTGCCGCACACTACGGCTTATCAAAATGTATGAAAACCGTATACATATTAAATAGATTGAAGCTGTAACAAAACTAGTATGTAATCTTCGCATTGGCCTCAACATAAAACAAGCCTCTGGCACAAATTATTCGCGTTTTAGCACAACTTGACCGAAATCTTCTGAAAATACCTATTTGAAGTTAACAAATATTACCACTCGATCGCTCTAATATTATTTAACATCAAAATGATCTGCGTGTTATCACGTTAGGTGTTCTTTTCAGAGCCCAAAGTGTCGTGGTTGCATTTAGTTTCATTGTTGCAATAGTTAATTCTCCAATGTTATGAGCAAAATGTTTGCAATTCTAGGAGAACATTGATACTTGATATTCTACAGTACTAGACATACATACAAGTATCTATTGCGTAGGATACCTAGTTGGCTGACACCAGATACCGCGGTAGCTCTGGTTACACACTATACGTTGCAATTGCGTGCACTCAACTGATTCGCAATTGCAGTAGATACGAGTAACTTGGAAATTATTGAAGAAGCAAAGGTTATATTGGTCGATTGATTTTGTTAAAGAAATCTGTTGACACTCTTAACAATGTCATCAAAGTGGTGACGAATGGAGTCAAGTATAATGATTTTATGACCACTCAACACAGTGTCTGCTTTAGTACTCATCCGCAGCGCTCCGTGTGCTCTTACTTCACCATGAATTACCACATAACTTTTTATCTCCATCATGACTTTTCCACTGAGCCGGATTTAATGTAGTTTCGTGAATTTCTCTATGTCGTTCATTTCGCTGTTCTGTTTTCTATATATCTAAACCTAAACCAACGGTTGCCTTTATAAGGTTATGATTATGTAACTAATCTAAACGAAAAGCTTTTCGTATTTTTGCTTTCAAACTTATTTATGCTCCGTTATGAAGATTTGCAAGAAGAATAGAGATTGTTGATACTGCTCTCTTTGAAATTGTCTGACCTTTTTAATAAAGGAAACGTTAGAACTTTTTGTTTGTAAACATAATTTACACTTCTTTACTAACAAGTTCGTGTAAAATTGTGTTAGACGCCCGAAGTCTTTAACAAGGTCGATAAAATTTTTGTGACATCAAAAGCTTTTGATAACAGCCTTCAGGAACGACGAACGTCTGTAATTTTGTGAAATCGTGTCAATAGATAGGATTTGATTTGCGTAAATTGACGTAGAATGTCGGGAAATGGTTCTCACACACAAACACTTTATAATAAAAGTACTTATAGTCAAATCGATTATATCCTGCGACTTGAGTCTTCTTCTTCTTTTAGGTAAGTACGTGGCTCCATCGTTCTTGGATGATTTTGAGAATGTCAAAGTAAAGCTTGATAGTTCCCGCACAGAAGTACTAGTTACTCCGATCTAGTTCACGGTGTGGGACAAGGAATCGTTGTTCGGTATTGCAATTGAGCGTCTCGGTTTATGCCCAGTGCCAGAGGTAACCTAAACGGCTACCAATCACGCACTCGCCAAAAACCCAAATCCGACTGAGTCTTGCTCGGCGATAAACTTGCCTGTGGTCCAATACTTTACATCATTTGTGAGTAAATACTAAAAGGGACAGCCAGCAAGACGTCATTTACATGGCAAGTATCGTTTTATATTGCCAAAGTCTACAATTTTTCCGTAGAATAGATAAGTAGGTAGGTAAGTTAAATTACACCTACGTTTATAGTGAACACTAACTTGAACAGTAACTTATAAATGGAACGCTGGTAATGCTTCTATTATTTAAAAGTTAAAATCGCAGTCATGTGGGTGGAGGAAATATGAAGGTATAGTAGGCAATGATAGTATCATAGAAGTAAGAAGGGGGATCATATACTATGAGTTTAGCAGATCATTGTCATAAATACTAACACAAAACGTAAACGTGTATGTAACGTAGCAAAAATTCTATTATAGAAACTTACGACGCGGGATTCTCATCCCGACCAAATCCCCGAAGATGCCACACAGGTGGTCAAAGTCCGCCGGTCGCCACTGGAAATACCTTCTGCGTGAGAGCCAGAGATGCTCGGCAACGAACGTGAGAGCGGCCGCGGCCTTAGGCCGCGTAATTTAAAAAAGAAATAGAAACTTGGGCAGCTAAGTATAGGTAGGAACACCTATATCAGTATAGCTTTACGCACTCGTAAAAAATCTAGATCGTTTCTTTAATTTCAAAGAATTCCTATTCACAATATTGTCCCATATACAAATCGTTCTGGATATTTCGGGCGAGTCAAGGGATTTATTGTTTTATTTGTTATCGTATGTATCTGTGGCGTCACGAGGATACGAGTCTGCATCCAATACGGATTTTCTTAAATTTGAAACCAAAAATACAAATAAGTATTATTACGTTAAATTTAGTTTTCAACCATGTATGGTGGTTCATTGAAAACCGGCGAAGTGCGTGTGAGGTCACGTATAAAATAAGGTTCCGTAACCACCCATAATGGCCTCTATAACTCCTGAACTAACAAAGCAATCAACCCGTTATAGTTTTCCTTCAAAGTTGATTAAACGGACTAAAAAATTTTTTTTTTCGTAATTTTATTTTAGCACTTATTCCGCGTGGTACACATCTATTGCATCCAAGGAAAGTTTCACCTTTCTAGCACAAACCGTTTCAGAGGTAAACCGAGGACGGACATGACGAGACTATAAGGGATCCGAGACTTGAACTACGGAACCCTAAAAAGGAGTAATACTCGTATACCCAAATTTCATTTCATTTGAACAAATACCTTGTAAAAAATTACATAAACAAAAAAATACAAAAAATTACATTAAATTCTTAATTTTATTAGGTTTTACTTGATAATGATAGTCAAATACGGACCTATGTTAGTCGAATCGCGTTGAGCCTGGTATAACACATATTACTTAAGCCACTTAAGCCGCTTGTTCTTCGTATACTCACTTATACGCTACTGAATTTTATATTAAGTTGCGTCTGTTAATGCAAATGTATCTGTTAAATAAAGTAAAAAGACAGGCTGGTAACATAATGGAAGTGAGTCAATGTAGCGAGGCATCGTAACCGAAAAAATACGAAGCTCCATCTTCATAATGCCGAGGCCTAATGTAATCGCAAACCATAATGGATCAAATAAAAGTCTATGGCTAATACTTACCAACGTATGAAAGGTCAATTTAAAAAATTGCACACACAATTTTTATTTTTCTTACTAAGTAAATAAAGTCGCAAAACAGGGAGGGTCGTGAGAATATTCACAATGGCGGGCGTCCCGGACCGTGCGTGCCTTATCATATAATGTGGAGGCTTTCACCTCCTACCCTACCACTTGGAGCTTAGTATATTAAAAAAATTATACAGTTCTATATAAAAAAAAAACAATAATTTTAATCATGATCGATCTCGGTTATTAATTTAGATGACTCAAAAATATTAACTTAATAGGCATTTCTATGTAAAATATTAAATTCAATTTAATTTATTAATTATTCTCTGTGTTTTATATTATTATGTTTAGATAGAGGTACCCTGAAGGTGAACATATCTATTTACCAATTATTATGAACCTCGTTGGGTATGGCGGCGTAGTAAAAGGTAATAGGTAAGTTAGGTTAGTACCTACTGAAGTTTTAATTCCGCGGCCCGAGGCCACGGCCGCTCTCACGTCCGTTGCCGGGCGTCTCTGGCTCGCACGCAGAAGGTATTTCCAGTGGCACCTGGCTTTCAGTAGCGGCAGGCTACCTGCCGATGTACCTAAATATCAAAACAATTTAAGTATTTGCCATGCTACAAATTGCCAAGCTATTTTATATTTGAATAGTGTATTTTCGTATGGTGACGTTACTTAAAATTATTATTGTCATCCATAATATACTTACTTGCGGTAGTACATATTATACGAGAGTGGATTGAAAAGTAGTTGGCCTAATACTGATCCATTTAGTTCTAAAAATTAAATCTACCCACATTATTTAGTTCAGTTCAGACAGACCTGTTAATTGTGTGAAGTTTGAAACGTGTGCGATAATTAGTTTTAATTTTATAAATGTATTAACAAAGCAATCTGACATCATTTCCGCAAATGGAGCAAATCGAGCAGCGTGCCGTCATTAAGTACCTCCATAAGAAGGGGCTGTCATCAAAAGCCATCCATGATGATATAGTCAGTACATTAGGGGATTGCGCTCTTTCATATTCATCCGTTAAAAAATGGATAGCAGAATTCAAGCGTGGTAGAGAGAGTGTGAAAGACGAAACCCGCTCTGGAAGTCCTTCGACGTCCACTACTGACGAGAATGTTAAAAAAATACTCGACTTAATTATGGGAGACCGCAGATTAAAAATTAGAGAGATAGCCGAGATTATAGGCATCTCTTATGAACGTACTCAAAACATAATAGTCAACGTGTTGGGGATCCACAAGGTGTCTGCGAGGTGGGTTCCGCGTCTGCTTTCAGTTGAGCAAAAAAAGATGCGATTGACTATTGCACGCGACTGTTTGGAGTTATTTGAAGCTGATGAATGTGATTTTTTGAATCGTTTCGTTACTATGGACGAAACATGGGTTCATTACTGTACACCGGAAACAAAACAACAATCAAAACAGTGGAAAAGACCTGGGTCACCACCCCCCAAAAAGGCTAAGTCGATTTTGTCGGCAAGTAAGGTGATGGCTTCAGTATTCTGGGACTTGAAGGGTGTGATTATGGTTGATTATCTTGAAAGGGGTCAGACTATAAACTATGATTATTACTGCACCTTACTACGTCGTTTACGAGAGGAAATAAAAGAAAAACGTCCAGGAATGATCAGAAGAAAAGTCCTGTTTCATCAAGATAATGCTCGTGTTCACACGTCTGTCCAATCAATGGCAGAAATTCACAACTGTGGCTTTGAACTGTTACCGCATCCACCTTATTCACCTGATCTGGCACCGTCAGACTTTTTCTGTTCCCTAACCTAAAAAAGCACTTGGGAGTTCAAAGTTTTTGAGAAATGACGAGGTCAAAGCAGCAGTAGACGCATATTTTGACTCTAAGGAAGAATCATTTTTTTTCAACGGGCTAAATGCTTGGAAGGCTTGGCAAAAGTGCATTGAACTTGATGGTGATTACGTTGAAAAATAAAAATATATTTCATTTATTATGTATTTATTTTCTTGGTTAGGCCGATTACTTTTCAATCCACCCTCGTAGTAGAATTCACTCATGAGCAATTCTTTCATCTTATGAACGAAAGTCAAAATGTTTTGTAATGAAAAATTCCAAGAGTGTTACAAAAACGTCTATAATAGAACACAAGATATAAACGATGATCACTCAACAATTCCATTATTTTTTTAATTTTCTTCATATACCTACGGCTTGTGTTTTTAGATCTTTGTTGTAAGTTACAATGGTCTCGGATTGGTTGGTGGCTACTGGCTACGAAGCAAAGGCGGGGAGGCGTAGGTCGATAAAAGTTATTTAATAACATGGAACACCCAGCTTTAGCAATATTACAGTATAGCACAACGTGACCTAAATAGTAACTATTTCCACTTACTTTTAGACACAAAAACATTTGTATCTACCTACTGATAACCAAGTCTAAACAATGTTCCCAGGTCCATCACCTAGAATCATCTTGGATCATTTATTACGTAGATACAAAATTTCGGGCTAAATAACTTCCATAAGCAACGATTCGAAGACAAGTTTACCCAGCAGCAGTACATCATCATATTGTTATAAAAATGAATCCCTATTTCCCGCGTGAACGGCTGGACCGATTTCGCTAACTCTCTTTTTGTTGTGTTCGTTATTATCAGGAGAAGGTTCTTATGAAAAAAAAATGCGTTACGAAGTTCGCCGGGACAGCTAGTTATAGTAAAAAAGTTAAAGGTATACCTGGGTATTGTAATTAAGTATATAATAAAGTATATAATAATATACCAGATCCAATACTTACTTACTTTCTCATTATACTTATAACTTTAATTTGTACAAAGCTACAGTCACGTGGTTAAAAAAAACCGGCCTAATTAATGTACAAAATAAATCAAGTGTACGTATTTTCTGTTCCGAGTTTTATAAGTTAAAAGTTATAAAGTCTTCCTCAGGCTTCTTCGCCAACATTTTATTGAAGAAAATAGCCTCTTCGGGTTCCTGAACTGTAATTGAGATGAACCCTTATAAAAGAATTATTTTCCGATTTCAAGTAAAATCGAAAATACTCGTTTAGCCGTTGATATTTTCTTGAAACGATTTCGGTTGAACGTTATTTACTTTGGTGTTCGGATGTTAAGAAGTTTGTTTAGATTGAATATATTTACGATCTAATCTCATTTTCAATCGTTTTTGTTTGACTGTTTTACTGTGTGAAATAGTTTATATAAAGTTGCCATTCCCTGTTGATCGATATCTATCAATCGTTTTTATTTATCTATCGAATGTGTACGAAGTGTTCGTGTAAAGTTTTTCTTCGAACGAGAGTAGGTAATATTGCATTATATATAATAAAATTATCTTTCTTATTTTTAGCAGTCCGATGTTTGTTTGGTGAAATAAACTTCTCTGTTGGTGTAAAAGGGGCCTCCCGTTATACTTCAAAAGGCTACTGTGGTGTAGTATCTACCTACCTATTTAAGTCATCCTTTTGAACCGATATTCAGCCTTCATCTCACTGCGTGATGATTGCACTAAAACCACTCGAACCGATAAACGTCACACGTTCTGTAGGGGAAGAAATTCTTAAGAATAACCGAAAGTTTTCGTTAGTTAGTTAGAACGTTAGTTATCTGGTTTCTACATAAGTATGTATCCCCAAGTTGATTGATGGAGGCTCATTATACACCTATTACCTGTTCCTTTTTCGTTGGTCTAATGAAGGTCACTCAAAGGGGCGACCCAGACTTTATAGTTAGCCTAGAAGCCTTTATTCGCCTCTTCGTTTGAAGCGCCAATCGGGTAAATGCGTCATGGAATAGCTTCAGGAAATACATTCTAAAGAATTCCTAGTATACCTACGTTTTAACAAGCACCATATACCTACGTAAAGAGGTAGGGTTTGATAGGGGTAGTTCCATGTTAGATATAATTAGGTATTGGATAGAAACAGACGTTACTTGGCGAAAATCCATGACAAAACAATGGTAAGTAAAATGTTTTAAGAAAAAACTTTTTAAAATTATATAATAGCATTAATTTTTCGCAGAATCAAAAAGACAACAAAACGTCGACAATTGTTTCGCCTCTAAACGAGGCATTATCAAGACTGTCTCAGAGAGAACAGCAGAATTCGTGGTTGGAACGTGTTTGCTTATAAGTAAACGCGTGCAAATTTCATTATCGCGATGTAGGATTCTTTACAATAACTAATGTGGGTAGAAACCTCAGATCATGCTAACTAAGTTCCAAAAATAGGTATTCACCAATACTTGACCTTATCTGTTTGATTTAATTACTGTCTCTTGATAAGTTGCATAGAAAGCCCAAATGACACACACAAACCAACAACAATTAATGTGTCTGTCTGTTCGTAAACAGATTAAGTAAGGGAGATGTGTGAAAATCTATTTGTTCGTTGAGTAAGGTGTCCGCATCTCTTCTAACTATTTCTAGCCTTTCCCAAACACTTAACTTGAACCCTTTCTCACATAAACGTAAAACTTTAAAAGTGTTACTATTGTTCAAGGAATGACCAGTGTCAAGAAGATGCTTCGCGAAGAGGGATTTCTCAGGACAACCATTGCGGGACGCCGCTCTATGTTCCTTATATCTAATATCGAAGGACCTGCCAGTCTGTCCCACATACTTCAAACCACATTCATCACAACTCAACAAATAAACACCTGATCTGCGTGAGACCGACACCGAATCCTTACCATTACATAGCTCCCTCAAGGTATTCTGAGTTCTAAAAGCAACAAATATACTACTTTCCCTCATGATCTTAGCTATACTCAACGAGACGGGACCCACGAACGGCAAACAGGCCGTGTACTTCCTAGGTGGATCTTGAATCGGATATAATAAATGAAAACTAGCCATGTTGCAACATAAAATGCGGACACCTTACTCAACGAACAAATAGATTTTCACACATCTCCCTTACTTAATCTGTTTACGAACAGACAGACACATTAATTGTTGTTGGTTTGTGTGTGTCATTTGGGTTTTCTACGCAACTTATCAAGAGACAGTAATTAAATCAAACAGATAAGGTCAAGTATTGGTGAATACCTATTTTTGGAACTTAGTTAGCATGATCTGAGGTTTCTACCCACATTAGTTATTGTAAAGAATCCTACATCGCGATAATGAAATTTGCACGCGTTTACTTATAAGCAAACACGTTCCAACCACGAATTTTGCTGTTCTCTCTGAGACAGTCTTGATAATGCCTCGTTTAGAGGCGAAACAATTGTCGACGTTTTGTTGTCTTTTTGATTCTGCGAAAAATTAATGCTATTATATAATTTTAAAAAGTTTTTTCTTAAAACATTTTACTTACCATTGTTTTATAATTAGGTACCCAATAACCATAATGTAGTGGATAGATAAAAGGATGTAATATTTTTCTATGACAAATATTAACAACAGCATTCGATAATTATGTTTTTTTTTAAATAAAGATAAAATTCAGTGACAGTGATGGAAAACGTAGCATAAAATTTAGGCTTCTAACTTTATTCATAACTAAGTTACAGAGGGTTGAAATTCGCTCTTCTGTACGTGTGCTCTAATCAGCCCCCAGATAATATCTGGCAACACTGTTAATCTATGTCAGATTCGTATAGTACGTAATTTGACTAGCTAATTAGTCAATTTGCATATAGATTCAGAAAATATCCCACTAAAGCTGATATGGGCACACTAGAGGCAATTCTGTGAAAGTTGTAGTTCACATGTCTAATTTGAATTCACCGGAACACAATTCAACGTTTGTACATAGACTGTGGAGGCTTCTCACAGCCAATTTAACGGCACGTTTTCCTGTCATGTATGAAACATTTCCGAGATTTTATCTTTCCGCGCATGGTAATGTTTTCATCTTTTGTAGATAGAATTTACAAAATACGAAATGTATGGGTATCACAATTATTATCTATCAGGTAGGTAGACGCATTTGAGGTACCCATACCTACACCTACATCATAATATGGGTAATAAATAATGTACTACTTCATAGTGAGTTAACTCTAACTCGGTGGCGGCGATGAGCAACTGTAAGGCGCGCTATCGAAGTTCTAGGTTCATTTCTAATTTAAAGAAATATGTTCTTGAAGTCTTGAATAATCGTCATGACCGCTTTGTAAATATTTTGCGGTTCAATAATGAACTTTACTTACATATACATAGTCACATAAGCCCAGACTTTGCCAGTAACTTTGTTCGCCATGGGGCCAGCGCTTATTGCATGGGTAATAAGCGCTGAACCTATTGCCAATATGAGATTTATATAGGTATGTTTACTAGAACCTCCTCCTTAGATAGTGCGATACACTACTCACAGGAATTATACGATTTCGTATATAATATACCTAACGCATTGTCAGAAAAATGTTACATACTGTAAAATTATGCAAATGACGTTTGTGGGGAAATCTGAAAAGCACTTTGTAATCGTTAACCTAAAAATAGATACGCAATTATTGATACTAAGGCACATAATGATTAATAGTCTTTAGTCTCTGAATATAACGATAAAATGTTCATGATTTTAAATTGAATTAAGTACTCATAAATGCCAAAATAACAGTAACATTTTCCGCAGTAACGAGTAGTTAAACGTTTTTCATTTTAAATAGGATTCTACAAACGGTGGGTAATTGGATAAAGTAATACGATAAACACAATTGTGCAGTGAGTATAAGCGAGTGGCGTCGCGCGTCGTGCCGGCTGGTACCGCTGTTTGCATTAATCCATTTTACCTTTATTATTATTAATTTAACAAAAGCGAGCTGCAACACGCTGTCTACCCCACCGAACTAGGTCAATGAAAAACCCGCCGAGAATAGAACTGTCTCTTTAGGGGTAGATGAGGTCTATTGTAGTCCCTGACTTGTGCGGGTTACTCATAATATCGATATTTCATTCTAACAGAGAAGATAATCTGCAAGTCATTCAGGTTAGGTTAAGTTTTGTACTTGTAAAGCAAGGCCTGGCGCGGTGCTAAGTATAATTCATTAATCTACGACCAAAGTTCTAATGGTTGGCTATTCAATCACCTTTCCCAGTGTTGTCACATAATATTTAGTAGATACCTCATCAGTACTCGTAGGTAGTTTCACATTCGATGTCTAATATTTGTCCTTTTTTTGGTTTTCGTACCCAAAGGGTAAACGGGAACCCTTCTACTGAGAATTAGGTGTCCAGCCGTCCATCCGTCCGTCTGTCTTGGGCTGTATCTCATGAACCGTGCTAGTTAGAAAGTTGAAATTTTTACAGATGATGTATTTCTGTTGCCTCTATAACAACAAATACTAAAAATCAGAATATTGTTCCCACAACAAACGCATTTTTGAAACGAAGTTCTGTAACGCAGCTTACGGGTAGTGCGATTTCGTAGAAATCGTCACGTTACGCTTATCAGTGGGTCCCAACCGGTGGCCCGCAGAACCTGAAATATTGTCCGCTCTTTTTATTTTTGGAAGGAAGTTCTCTAACGCGACTTACGGGTAGTGCGATTTAGTAGTAATTGTCACGTTGCTCTTATTAGTGGTTACTAACCGGTGGTTCGCAGAAGCCAAAATATAGTCCGCATATTTTTTTTTTTGGAATTTTGCGTCGGCGTCGTAAGTAAAACGAAAAGTAACCCAAACCCAGGTTGGATTGTGTTGCAGTTGCTTAAAGAACTTCGTTCCTGACGGGGGTCCCCCGACCGCACAAATTTTGTTTTGCCGTTTTGATACGGAACCCTTTGTGCGCGACTCCGACTCGGTTTTTTTTCAATCAATATGTAAATATAATGGATAATTAATAACACGAGTACAGCCCAAACGTTAAAAACTTGTTCTTTGTTCTTTATGAAGAAAAAGTAAAGGTAAAAATATAATTAAAAGTTACTTCGAAGAAAAAACACAAAGGGAACTTTTTATAATTTTATAATAGGCGTTTGTTTTTAGCGAAAGAGGAAAAAAAAATAGAATACTTACCTATTTAATATTATAAGTTGGATAACACACTTTAGAATTTGTCTTTCTTTATCTTAATACAGGTGAATTTTGAAAAGGGCTTGGATGGCCAAATCCGAAACTATAAGGAATAGCGAAAAATGCTCAAAGGAGTCACGAGCCCGATTTTGATGAAACTTAAAACCTCACCATTAGATTTTTTGAAAACCATATTGATAATCCTAGTTGGGAATCGAACCCGTTGATTTTGAAAAAAAAACAGCCTTTATTATTACACCATACGATAGTGTCGCTGTTAAGGATCAAATTCTGCGAAGTAATGATATACGGCAAATTTAAGGAAAATTTGGAATTTTCATAAAATTCATATTTCACACGTCACAGAGGAGCAACTTAATAAACTTGAGCGCCTCCAGAATCTATGTATCAGGTTCATATTTGGCTTGCGCAAATATGACCATGTATCCGAATATCGTACTAAGCTCAAGTGGCTTCCAATTCGCCTTCGCCGGAATACTCACATTCTCTCCGTCCTCTACAATATTCTGTTCAATCCATGTACCCCAACTTATTTAAAAGAACGCTTCACGTTCCTGAATGACACACATTCGAGATCCTTGCGGTCATCGGAGACACTGGTGCTAGCAATGCCGGAGCATGCAACAGGGTTCTACGACAAATCGTTTACTGTGCAGGCTGTCCGTCTGTGGAACTCCCTGCCTGTAGCTATCAGGCGTGCACAATCGCTGCCTATTTTCAAGAAAATGGTCAAAGACCATTTCTTGAGTTCTTATTCTTAGACGTGTTTAAAAACTGCTGTCTCATATATGTTGTTATTTACCTTACTATCAGGTCTCCTATATAGCCTTACATCGGTATTTATGTAAGTATAATGATATGGTATATATTGTGTATATAGTCATATATAGGTACTATGTATTTGTATGTACTTATTGTGTATGTTTGTATGTATTTGTGTGTAATGGTATACAGAATATCTATCTAATTCTACCTTGTTTCTTCTATTTACTATGTATTATACTAAGTAGTACTTTGGTGCCAAAAATCTATTTATGTCGTTCATTTACACCAATGTCTACCCCCTTTTTTCTTAATTTTCTTAATTCTATTCTTTCTATCTTTCCATCCAAAGGTTGCCTGTAAGATATTACTGTTTAGTGATAAGGCCGCCATTTGAACATATTCAATATGGATTGTTTTTATTATGTTATTTTTGTATTGGTGTACAATAAAGTTTATTGTATTGTATTTCATGTACCTACCTACATTTTGTATCATAATTTGTTTCGTTCGAAATCCCAGAAAAGATCGTAACTATTCCGTGTTTTAAATTATGTTCTGAATGATTCTGGCTGGCTGGCTAAAATTTTAAAGAAGAACATAATCTTGCTTTTAATTTCGTTCTAATTTCAATTTTTTTTCTTAAAGTCTATAAAAAAATGGAAATTAGAACGATATGCATATTGGCGCCAATAATTTAGATTATGTTCGTACTTTGTTTAGTAATTTATTAAAAGAAATATTTTGTAATATAAATTCAGTGATTTGAAAATGACTGCTTCGGTGGCGTGGTCGGTAGTGCATCGGCTTTCGACTCCGGAGTCCCGGGTTCGATTCCCGGGTCGAATCAAATATTGGTGTGATCCACAAATGTTTGTTTCGGAGTTTGGGTGTTTTCTATGGATATTAATTGTATGTATTTAGAAATATATGTGTATGTTTATCAGTTGTCTAGATCAGATCCCATAGCACAAGCTTATAGCTTAGTTTGGGTTAGATGACGTTGTGTAAGAAAGTCCAAAAAAAAAAATTAAAAAAAAAATTCTACCCGAAACGCAGGTGAAACCATTCAAGTGTCTCAGGCTACGATATGTAAAGTTTAAAAAAAATACAAGTATAAATGTTACCGCTCCGTCCGGAGCATTGTGCAAAAGTTACATCCAGGAGATAATTTAAGACGGCTTGATTTTTGCAATTGGTTAAATCGGGAACTCGACAACAACAGACATTTCTTATCCAATATTTTATTTTCTGACGAAACAAATTTTTATAATAATGGAATGTATATTCCAAATAATAAACATTATTGGTCACAAACTAATCCTTTGCGGGTAACCGAAGCGCAGCGCCAGGTGCGATTTTCATTTAATTGTTGGTGCAGTATTTTGAAGGACAGAGTATTTTATTTTAAAATTTATGACGGAACGTTGACGACTTTTAAATATGTTGAAATTTTAATGAACTGTTTGAAGAGCTGGAGAATTTGCCATTGGCCCAGAACAACCAGTTATTTTTTCAACAAGATGGAGCTCCAGCCCATAATAGCTGTATAGTAAGAGATTTTGATTTAGCAGTTTGGCGACAATTTTGTTGCAACGCATGGTCCTGTGCCTTGGCCAGCGAGATCCCCGGATCTTACCCTCTTAGATAACTTTCTCTGGGGGTATGTTAAAACCGAAATTTACAAAGACACGTATGATACAGTTGATGACTTGAAACGTTCTTTGGTGAATATTCTAAACGGAATCAATAACATTGTAATATTGAATGCAGTACGATCCTTGAGGTCTCGAATCCAGCTATGTATTGAAAACAATGGTCTAC
Organism: Nudaria mundana; assembly: GCA_963556515.1. Classification (NCBI taxonomy): domain Eukaryota; kingdom Metazoa; phylum Arthropoda; class Insecta; order Lepidoptera; family Erebidae; genus Nudaria; species Nudaria mundana. The sequence continues at coordinate 10,448,030 of OY748290.1, forward strand.
ATTTTGAACAATTAATCAGTTAACGTAAGAAAAATAAAATGTATTTTGTTAAAGATGAGCTCTTTCCTTTAGTTTGCCGTATGTCATTACCTCCCAGAATAAGATCCTTAATAGTAACACTCTCGTATGGTGTAATAATATACGGTGTGTTTTTTTTTTAATGAATAGATTCGATTCCCAGCTAGGATTATTGGTTTTTCAAAAATCTAATGATGAGGGTTTAAGTTTCATCAAAATCGGGCTCGTGACTCTTTTGAGCATTTTTCGCTATTCCTTATAGTTTAAGATTTGGCCATCCAAGCCCTTTTCAAAAATTCACCTGTAAACGTAGGTCACACAATAAATTTTGCGTAACTTAAAAAAACAACATGTTAAAACCAAAATATTATGTTTATTGCTTTTCAAAATACTCTCGTTTACATTTTAATCATTCTTTCATGCGATCGAACCATTTTTTAAAACAGGAGGACCACAGATCTGAAGGCATGTTTTCTACGTGCTGATTGAACGCTATCACTGCCTCTTCGGAGTTGGTAAAAGTGAAACCTCTTATCAAATCTTTGATTTTGGGGAAAATACAGAAATCGCAGGGTGCTAGGTCGGGGCTATGCGCAGGATGGGTGACAAGTTGTACTGTTTCGGAAGCTAAAAATGACTTTGTTTTGTTGGCCGTGTGTGAAGAAGCGTTGTCATGATGTAGGAGAACGCGGCGGAAACACCCTGGGTAAACAAATGGTAGAATACCACTCGGCATTAACACTTAGCTGAGAAAAAAAACGCGATCATTTTTTTACCAACTTTTCTTGCCTGCCTCACTTTTGTTGGCTTGTTCTCATTTTCAAACACCCATTCACAAGATTGCTGTTTTTTTTCGGGTTCAAAACAATAAATCCACGTTTCGTCTCCTGTGACAATGTCATAAACAGCATTAGAATGTCCGTGGTCGTACTTCAGTAGCATCTGTGAGCACCATTCCACGCGAGCCCGCTTCTGCTCCACTGTCAGTTCATGAGGGATCCAACGACAACAAAGTTTCCGAACTTTCAATTCTTCGTGTAAAATTTTCTGGATTTGACTCATACCCATCCCCTATTATATATATAGCCCTCGAATTGTCTCATAGGTAATCCGCGGGTTTTCTTCAATTAACCGCTTAACAGTAGCCACATTATTTTCGTTGACGGCAGTTGAAGGCCGCCCTTCACGAAATTCGTCATGTAAAGAACTCGACCTCTCTCAAATTCAGCAAACCATCGCCTCACGGTGCTCAAACAAGGTGCTTCTCTCCCAAAAGCATTTTGAAGACGAGCGGCACACTCTTGCGGAGAGAGAGAACTTTTAAAATCATAAAATCATCGCTCTAAAATCTTTACGACTTATTCCATTTTCGTTTTCGCATACGTAGAACTTTGGTGTGTGATAAAAAACAATTGACAAATTATTTCCCTCCAATTGTTTTTTTTATTACTAAGAAGGTAATAAAGGCAACGTTTAAAAAAATATAACATTCGAAATTCAAATAGTTCCGATTAGCTAGAGGTGCAAAACTTCTAGTGTGCCCCATGTATATAATTCTACTGTACGTGTGTATGAAATTTTGTGTGTGTGTTCAAGGGGATTCGAGAATGGTTTAGATTCACAATTTGGTTCTTTTTTTTTGCAGTACAACGTCTGTTGGGTCCGCTAGTTGTATATAAAATGTGAACATACACAATAGGATCGAATTACCAAATATTGGATGTGTACGTGACTCCACTTTAGATTGTATATAAACGCAGAATAAATAATAATGAAGACTGACCTATTGAGGGTATTAAAGACTGGTCGATAAGAAAACAATAATATCCAACCGTTTTTGTAACCAAGAGCTGTTCCAGTTTGATTGGCAGTTTAGTTAAGAAACTTAAGGTCCTCTTGTGAAAATATCACTGAAATGTCGTGGTTTTTATCAGTTTTAAATTAAACCACTAATTGGAAGAAGGGAAAAAATCCGAAAATTACGAATGATGATAACCAAAAATCCCTTCTTCCAATTCATCTTGTTTCTGGTAAATAAAAAAGTTGTATAACAAATTAAATTGAAAGTTTCACATTGAGTGATGGAATTAATTAGGTTAATACTTACCTATTTTCTTCAGCGAAATTGCGAAATGAATCAAAAGAGTAACAAAGGCCAAAAGTTGTCGTTTTATTACGTTCAATTTGTCCTTCTACCAGTAATGCGGTATCCTCCTGGGAATGGATGGAGTAATACACAAAGAAAGAGAATACTGCCACAATGCTAATGGACCTGAATTAAGGAACGGACGAAACGTATAAATTTTTTGACGAAATCACTTTTTTTTTTATGAAAGGAGGACTGTGAAATTCAAGAATTTGCGTCTTGTAGTCATATACTCATGTAAAACACTTCATGGTGTAAGGTATACATAGCAACCCACTCGCTTCGCTCCTAATAACTATGTGGTAAGGTAACTGTGTATCACCTTATCGATATGGCGAATATTACAAAATTTGAATGCGTCAGAAAGATTCGCTATCTGACAAAACCATATTGTTTGCACTAAAATTAGAAAACAACATCGTTTTCAAAAACGAAAATAAACTAAACTAGTGGTTCTGTGAACCGTAGACTTCGGGAGCGGCTTTGTTTAGAAAATTTCTTCTTCAATGTTCTTTATTACTCTTTCATTTGTCATCCAATCCAAAAAATATCATTCAAATGTTATTCATTGTTAGCAAGGAGTGTGTGTGTAAAGTTTCATGCAAATCGGTTGATAAATACGCCCTCAAACATGATCTGACAGAACCCGTAGATGTTACATGTAGAGGTACAGACGAAAGAAATTCTCCCCAGTCTGCAAGTTGAAAAGGAGACTTCGGTCGCTTCGCTCCCTCAGTCAACAAACAAACAGCTAACTAAGTCCAACATTACCAATAAGTAGTAATGAGTCTTTGGTACATAATTGAAAAATACGACAAATGCTTAACTTTTGAAAAATTTGTGGGTTAGGTCACAGATATTTCTACTAGTATATTAATACTAGTTAGGTACCTATACACTAGGTTAGGTACAACTACTAAGACGTTATACGAGTATAATAGTGAATAATATAACTTAGTTTATAATCAATAGGTACCTACTGGTAAACTAATATGTAATGATAAGGTATGCGACATGTTGACGTGCGTGACTGGCATCACTTCGTGTTATCAACGATATGAAAGACAAAATTTAATTTGTATTATTCACAACAAATAATTATTATTGATTTTTAAAAGGCCTTGCCTACTTGCCTAATTATACTAAACTTTACTAAACTTGAACATGTTTTAATACTGTATACGTAAATGTATATTTGCTGGTCTGATAATACCAACACCAGAAGCATATCTATCTCGATGCTAGAATCAGTCTAGAGAAGGAGCTATCTACTAACTACCATTTAGATCCTGAAGATAAAGTAGGTTATGATCCTCACCTTTGAGAGTTTATTACTTATAATACTCTCAGGATATTTTATGCGAATCTTTCGTGTGTACCTAGTCCTTATAAAATAGAGATTATCAATTCTGGATTAACATAAAATAACTAAGTATGAAGAAAGTTGCCCCAGTGCAGTCAGTAATATGCCTAAGTTGAAAAGTAATATCCCACTGGGATCAAAGCGAGCTGAGAATTTCAGTTGCAACCAAGACATTATGTAAGGTTACTTTTACGTAGAAGGTTGTTTAATATATTTGAACTTTTACTCCTGTGCTAGAAAAATAAAATTTGCTTGTGGATATTACCATCTTGGAACATGCTTTATTCGGATCTATGCCAAAAGGTCAACAGCACACCATAAGGCATGGGGCTGCGGCTGGTTGTCTAGCCATGGATCGCTGTAGAATAAAGATGTCTTTATAATTAAATATTGCTAGGCTTCGTTTGTGCTTCGAGTCAAATTGAATACCTACGCATTTGGAAACACAAAAAAGATAGTTAATTAAAGAGAAAAATATAAAATTTTATGTCCCATCATTACGAAGCAGTCGGTTTTACAATATTAGGACTATTCAAATTGCGGTAGGAGGAGATAAAGCTTTCTCGTGCAATCCAGCGCGGGAATGCTGCTTGTGTTATACACTGCCTAGGAGAACACAGATTTTGTATTTACTTTATTAGTGTTAGTTTTTAGATAGGAAGTTTAGTTTTATTTTATGTTTCAAGTTTATTGTTTATTTTCTCATTTATGCTGTGTCCAATTGAAGATAGTCATAAGTCACAATCACTCATTAGCATCTGAAGATTCTAAGTAGGTACTCTGCTTCTCTGAGATCAGCGTTTATTGATTGAAAATAAAACGAGAATGCGGTGACACAGAGACAACGTGTATCTAACGTCGTTACGTAAAGCATATTTATTAATATTCTAATATATAAATTGGTTGACGTAACATAGGTACGTCCCCTTGTATTATGATGAAACATAGCTACGTATTGTGGAAGTTTCCAGGGTACTCTGAAGTGCTATGTACGAATAACAGTAAGTAAACAAGACAATTTATATTATGTGGCAAACAAACACGACGTAGGTTTTATTTATTATAACAAACAGTAGTGAACGGAGCACGGTAGACAGATACATTATAAATTACTGATCGCCGCAGCTTAGTCCGCGTGATATAGTTTTTTTTTTCCGGAACAAATAACCAGGATAAAAAGTAGCCTATGTTACTCAGGGAAGCTGTAGCTGTAGCTAAGTACGTATCAGTAAAATATTTTTCAAAATCGGTTCAGTAGTTACGGAGACTAGTCACTTCAAACAAACAAACAAGAGAGGAAAGCTCTTTATAACATTAGTATAGAAAAATAGCCGATATTATTGGCGTCATATTAAAATAGCAGTATTTTTTAATGGTACAAAATTTTCATTTGCCAATATTTTAGGTACCAACGTTTCTACATATAGCTCTTTTTTGCTATTTTAATTGAATGTGCCTTATGTATCCACTTGGATTTTAATTAGTTTACTAGTGTTTAGTACAGTAGCACAGAATAGGGAAAAGTACTCTTGATAGCTGTGTGTACAACACGTGTGTGTAAAAAAGGTTACATTTACGTTCACGTACACTATTCTAGTACAACCAGAGTTGCCAGAATAACATAATGCCCTGTTAGTGTTACAAATACGTAGGTCACACTATAAGTTTTGCGCAACTTAAAAAACATGTTAAAACCAAAATATTATGTTTATTGCTTTTCAAAATACTCTCCTTTACATTTTAAAAATTTTTTCATGCGATCGAACCATTTATAAAACAGGATGAGCCCAGATCTGAAGGCATGTTTTCTACGTGCTGATTGAACGCTATCACTGCCTCTTCGGAGTTGGTAAAAGTGAAACCTCTCATCAAATCTTTGATTTTGGGTAAAATACAGAAATCACAGGGTGCTAAGTCGGGGCTATGCGCAGGATGGGTGACGAGTTGTACTTTTTCGGAAGTTAAAAAAGACTGTCTTGTTGGCCGTATGTGAAGAAGCGTTGTTGTCATGATGTAGGAGAACGCGGCTTTTGGGTCGTCTTTCGCGAACTTTTTCTAACACCCTGGGTTACAATTGTACAGATGGGACCCATAGCTGAGAAAAAAAACGCGATAATTTTTTTACCAACGTTTCTCGCCTGCCTCATTTTTGTTGGCTTGTTCTCATTTTCAAACACCCATTCCAAGATTGCTGTTTTTTTCGGGTTCAAAACAATAAATCCACGTTTCGTCTCCTGTGACAATATCATAAACAGCATTAGAATGTCCGTGGTCGTACTTCATTAGCATCTGTGAGCACCATTCCACGCGAGCCCGCTTCTGCTCCGCTGTCAGTTCATGAGGGATCCAACGACAACAAAGTTTCCGAATTTTCAATTCTTCGTGTAAAATGTTCTGGATTTGACTCATACCAATCCCCAATAGTCCTCGAATTGTCTCACAGGTAATCCGCGGGTTTTCTTCAATTAACCGCTTAACAGTAGCCACATTATTTTCGTTGACGGCAGTTGAAGGCCGCCCTTCACGAAATTTGTCATGTAAAGAAACTCGACCTCTCTCAAATTCAGCAAACCATCGCCTCACGGTGCTCAAACAAGGTGCTTCTCTCCCAAATGCATTTTGAAGACGAGCGGCACAGTCTTGCGGAGAGAGAGAACTTTTAAAATCATAAAAAATCATCAATCTAAAATCTTTTCGACTTAATTCCATTTTCGTTGCATACGTAGAACTTTGATGTGTGATAAAATACAATTGACAAATGATTTCCCGCCAATTGTTTTTTTATTACTAAGAAGGTTGCGACGTTTAAAAAAATATAATATTCGAAATTCAAATTGTTCCGATTAGCTAGAAGTGCAAAACTTTTAGTGTGCCCCATGTATGTACTTAAATAATAAAAAAATCGGTTTGGTTACAATTTAGGTATTATTATATCGTCTATAAAGATTTATTTACCTATTGACGTCAGCACATTCACCCGGGACACCACCCTGGATTACACCCACGTCAGAATCTGTCATTAGCAGATCCGCAACGATTCGAATCGAAAACTCGATTTACATACAAATGGGTGAAGTAATTATACTGTTAAAAAAATCCTCTTACACGAATAAATGTCTGGTGGTACCTTTATTTCAGATTATAAGGATTTACAGAACACTAAATGTCGTCTGGTGTCGCACGCGTGAATTTTTTTTAGTAGGTAATAAATATTGCATATGTTACTCAGAAGAGATAATGGAACATTATATTGATAAAAGAATTTTTGCATGTCCAGTCTTTTTCTTTTTCGTGTCGGACAACACTTTTTTTTATGACATCGCCTTGGCCAAGTGCTCTGCGACGCGAATCGCAATTGGCTCTGCCTAAAGGTCGATTTACATCAGACGAGCGAATGCTCATTCTATCCCCACTCTATTAAATTCTTCTAATGTAAACAGACTTAGAGCATTCTTTCGTTGTTCTATTGCGTTCTTGGAATATTCTAAGAATGCTCGCTTCGCTTGATGTAAACGGCGCTAGAGCTTGCGAATAGTTGAGCTTCCCGGAGCGGTCTCTTCAAAGCGTTCTAGTGTTCTTGCGAATTGGAATACATACTTCAATTATAATACATAGATTTAGTTATGGATTGGTCTCAAGAAAAATGTCTTTTAATGATAGAAGGCTACCAAAATTTCAGATGTCTGTGGGATCCGACTTTTGAACACTATAAAAATACAACTTGGAAACAAGATGCTTGGTAGGAAATTGCATAATAATCTACTAAAATGTAATATTTAATTCATATCTACTATCAGTTTCAGTATAAAAGTTGCCAAAAAACCTTTCCAGGTTTGTCCTGACAACAGGCAGACATTCACCACCGGGCACAATTATTAGAAACTCATATCATAAAATAGATACTTATATAAAACAATATCCCTCGGCCTACAGATGACACACAATATTAACTAAAATAGGCGGGTAGATGTGAAACATATTGCTGGTTAAGGAAAAAAACTTGCGTTACTAGGGAACGATTGTGCTGCAGTACAATATAAACGAGTATGGCCAGTGTAGTATAGCAATTATAGTTATACCATAGAATACGCATACAGCATGATCCAAATTCAAGATTTGTTTTTATCAAGCAGATTAGTATACTAATGATGTAATTACACTTGTAACAACTGTGTATTCTAGAGGGATTTACATCGAGCGAATGCTCATTCTATCCCCACTCTTTCTAGGTTATTGGTTCTCATTCTTGCTCGTTGATATTTTGATCTAAATACTAAAAAGGAGCATTTGTTTCCACTAAAGAATGCTCTAGTTCTAGCTCTAGCTCTTTGTTCGTTTGGTTTCAATCCACCTTCATATATAGGTTCTAAGACACAACATGTGCCTCATGGTCCAGTAATTTTTGTGTATTTAGTAGACTATTAGTAGACTATTAGTAGACTAGTAGTAGAGTATGTCGTCAATCATACCTTGATTGATTTTTTCGAATACTGTTTTCTATAACTTACATCATTTATATAACTTTATATTAAACATGGGTTTAATCTGAATTCCTATACAAAAGCTTTCCGATTCTGTAATAAAAACTTGCAAACGAACGAGACGACCTTTGACGCAGTAGTCGTTACGTCACCGAGGTAACCCTATCGACGTACTTATCCGTAAATAGTAACACTAACTATGTTTGTATTATCGTAAATGTAGCTAAAAGAGTCTACCTACGTAATCACCAAAAGTTTCCCACCTTCAACCAAGACTTTCAATACATAGACACGAAGAGTTGTACCTACTGAAAAATTGCTAACGTCGTTGTTGCCAATTGACAACAACTAGTCAATAAGGCGTATTTTCATATAAGTGAACTTATTTTATTGTTTAATTTCTATAATATTTCTTACACATTTAGTACGTGATTTCTATTTTATTACTATATTTCGAAATTTCCTAATTTTTTGACTGCAATGACGTCACCTTGCGCGCCCTCGGGTACGACACAATTGTTGTTTGATACCAGTCTATAAGTTGGAGGTCTATGACGTTCTACGTGTTATATTAAAGGACTTCTCGAGAACTTTCTAGAACTTGTAATAGTCCGAGGAGTTACCTAAGTATTATAGGTAAAGTTGCACTATAAAGTCTAACTAAATAAGTCGTAATGAAGTCATTGCTAGTTATTGTTTGTCCAATCACAATTATATCGTCAAAGGTGTAGGCAGAGGTGAACTATACACCAACATTATACCATAATTTTGTTGGTCACACATAATAGCGTGCTTAAAGCTTATTGTCGTCACTGCGAGATCCATTCTGCAATCCAAAACAATTAAAATGGAATATAATCTACAACTGTTGACTAAAAGTAGAACTATGATCACGTCGTCTAATTAACTTTCTGGTTGTAAACTTAAACAACTTTGTTAATCTGGAGAACACACATCATACAACAACTGTCATGGCGGATAACAACTTGGTCCTGTTACGGTTGCAATGCGAGGTAACATGTTACCTTTGTGGTTTGTCAAAGGAAACTTTCCAACCACTTTGCGGAATTCAGCCAACATTGTTCGCAGGGAAAATATTATTTTAATTAAATCTAATGAGTTAAAAACCTGTATTCTAGAAGAGTTGCTCTAACGAATACCTACCAATTCTGAATTTCGAACAGCTCAACGAATAAATTGATCAAGTTACTTAAAAGTCGATTACATTCCCAATGGAGCAATTAACGTCGTCTGACTTTTTCCCATGATATTTGCATTGCCTAACTAATGTGCTGAAAAATTAACTCATGGCAATCTGCAATAGTTAAATGCATAAAGAAGCATAACATTTGGTTGCCGAATACTGAGAAAATAAAACCGGCTTATTATAATATTTATAGACATTTTGAAACAGGCCTTATAATAGTAACGTTCCCCACTTTCATGCATCAATTTGCTCTTATGCTATTCCAATTGGATCCATGCCAATAATGTTCTCGGCTCTCACACGGTTGTGACATTCTTCGACTATAATAACTCAACAAAGTTAAGCACTATAACAAAGTGGGACACCTTTCAGAAATAACAACTTATTCTACTTCTACTGAACTTAAAAAAGTTCAGTCGTAATGACCTTAGTCTCGAGGCAATTCGACACTAACGACGCTCAAAGCTAATTAAGCTTAAGAATGACTCCTTGGATCGTTATAGTACGTAGGTACTAGTTGCTGACACAACTTATATATCTCGGTTTCGTTTAGAAAATAAATTCACATTCTACGGTAGGTTTGTTGTTCCATGAATGCCCACCTTCTTAGAGACTGCTGTAGCTGTACTAGCGAACTTCGTACTGTCTCAAATTAAAAACAAAACTTTTAAACCTTCCCTGAACTTCTCTATCTCAAGATCTAAATTAGCCAAATCGGTGTAGCCATTTCCGAGTTAGTGAGCCACATGATGGCGTGTCCGGGGGACTGTATCCCATCTGCCCCGGTGACTTGGCCCGGCGCCGGGCCTGATGGAACAAAAAAGGTTTTTCTGGCCCGGTGATATGTTTACCAGATGACACAAATCTAGTGCCATCGTCCCCGGTAAGGGGAGAAAAGAGGATATGTACTCGTAATTTGTGAAATACTATCTGGATGCATCTATGAAAGGGATTGAACTTACAAATCAAACTGATTAGTATACAATAATCAGTTTTGATTGTGTATGACGCGATATCAACTGTGTGTCAGTCTTCATATAAGTAGATCCTTTTAGAGTTTTCGAAACGAAAATCTCTTACACAACAGTAATGTCCGTCCGTCCGTCCGTGAACAACTTTCAACTCGAGAACAGTAAGAGCTAGAGACTCAGTGTAAACGCCAATCGACTTAGCATAGTCGAAAATCCCCCAAAATGAACTTGACCTTTGACCTCTGATCTCAATGTCAAAACCAGGTCAAATCAAGAACGGTAATAGTTAGAGACTCAAGACCAGCTGCAATCAACTCAGCGTGGTCAAAGACCTCTAAAATGATCTTGATCCTTGACCTCTGATCTCAAGTTCAAGGTCAAAACGAGGTCAAATCGAGAACGGTAAAAGAGACTCAAGACCAGCTGCAAACAACTCAGCATGGTCAACGACCTCTAAAATGATGTTGAACTTAATGTCATGTGAATTTTTTTAGATTTTAGGAAAAAATTTCGAAAACTCTAAAATATATGGCAAATTTTTGCCATAACAGAGCCACTCTAAACCCACCACCCCGTACTAGTTTAATTTGAACTTAATAACAATATTTTTATAATAATAATAATAATAATAGATAGTGATTCAAGAGAAAGGCTTAATCATCACTACATTTTATGAAACAAAGTCGCTTCCGTTCCCTATGTATCCTTAGATCTTTAAAACTACGCCACGGATTTTGATGTGGTTTTCACCAATGGATAGAGTGGTTATCGAAGAAGGTGTGTGGTGTATATAATTTGTCAAACGGGCGATGCCGCGGGCATTTAATTAAAGTTTTCTATGGCTAAAAAAAAAAAAAAAAATAAAACTGGCAACTCTGAACGTCTCATACATCATTTTCATTCTTAAAATATTTTAATATTTTTATTTATATATTATTACCTAAATTTACACAATTACTTCAGATTTCATAATAATATCAGCAAAAAGTCAATACATAAAGGATTTTATAATATTTTAGAACTTTAGAACAATAAACATAGTCTACAAAATATGCAACGAAGATTTGACACATGTCATTCAATGAATTCAAAAATATCAACATCACATTCAATATTATGGCCAAACAATATGAAGTGATTGTGAGATGCAAACAAGAGCCAGAAGCAGAAATGCGCAAATAACACCCCCGGACTCGTCACTAAACTCCGCCTCGCAGGCACCGGACCGCACATCGCTGACACAGGTGCTCGCTGAGGCGTCGAGCTCTTCAAGTGACGAGTATTTCTCTCCGCCGACGTCGCCAACACCTGTACGCCGGCGAGGGAGAGGCCGGCCACCGAGCAGTTTGGGGCCCCGAAGCCTACCAGCTTCGAGTAGGGTCCCCACTACCGGTGGTATTGTGCACCGCATGCGATGGACTTCATCCATCAATGAAAACGTCATGCGGGCATATTATGAGGCTACAGAAGGGGAAACCAACCTGACTGCGTACCGTTCAAGGATACTTCCTTTGTTTCAGGCTCTTGAACCAACAATGACCGTTGCCGTCCAGCGACTATCGGATCAAGTGCGGGCTATCCAACGATGCAAGTTGTTGGATCAACCTGTGCTTGATCGACTACGCCTGGAAGTGTTATCTACTCGACCAGCTCCAGCGTCAACGAGAGCACCGTCACCTGCTACACACACGGTTGCAACTAGTGCCACTTTAGTTGATACCGTGCTCGACGTGGGAGATGATACGAGTGATATATCTGTCCAGGTAAGCGAGCAATTAAGGAGTACTTTAGAAGATGTGATCTCTCAATATAGGTTTGCACCTAATTCTAGACCACGGCTACCACGCTTACCCATGCATAAACGAAATCTGGCGTTGATGGGAGCCCTGAATGCGTTGCTAGCTCCGTACTTACGGACTAGCAATGATTTGCTTGATACCCACTCGATTCTTTACTGTGGAGCTATTACCGCTTGTCGTGTTGCACGCGTTAAATTCCCTGAATTTAACCGTGCACCACGATCGGGTGGTGTGCCCGTATGGCAGGCAAGAATCGAGCGACGTATCGGCACATTTAGGACTCTCATTGCGAAGCTTATCTGTTTTAGCCGGGGAAATAGTCGTCCCCGGGTCATGCGTTTCGTGAGTCAGGCATTCGCTGGGACCGGTATTCGTCCCCAGCAATACTTAACCAATGTCACGGAACGTATTGACTTTCTGAAACAGAAAGTGTATGCATGGGCAAGCCGTATCCGTCGTTATAGAGAGCGTGTAAATAGATACTGGCAGAATCGCATCTTCCAAAGTGACCAAAGGAAGGTGTACCGAGAGTGGGAGGGAACTGGACAACGTTTGAGCGACGGACAACTGCCAGATGCTCACACCATGAATCAATTTTGGCGTGACATATGGTCGGTGCCCGTCGAACATTCGGAGGGCGACTGGATCCGTGTCGTCGAGCGTGAATGCAGTATCATCGAACCCATGGAGTCTATTACCATAGACTCCGAAGATGTTAGTTGTGCAATTCGTAAGGCCCCGAACTGGAAAAGTCCTGGGCCGGATGGATTGCACAACTTTTGGATAAAGTGGGTTCAGAGCTCGCATGAACGCTTGGCAACACAGTATCAAGAAGCCCTCGAGTCTGGTTCCTTACCCGCTTTTATGACCACTGGCATCACCTTCCTGCTCCATAAATCAGGTAGTACCACGGAACCTAAAAACTATAGACCTATCACTTGCTTACCTACCATCTACAAGCTCCTTACATCCATTCTGAGAAGTAAATTAAATTCACACATAATGTCTAACAATATTTTAGATAACGCTCAGAATGGATGTAGGGCTGGGTCACGTGGTACTAAGGAGCTACTCCTTATTGACATGGCCATTAGCCAACAGGTCAAGCGGAGTAGGGGCGCCCTCTCTACTGCCTGGATTGACTACAAGAAGGCCTATGATTCGGTGCCTCATTCATGGCTGAGGAGGATTTTAGAGTTGTATAAAATTAATCCGACTCTTAAATCCTTCTTAGTCTCGTGTATGGGGCAGTGGACCACAGTCCTTCGTAAACCAGGTAGTGGTGGGTACGCCTCTGATTCGCATGACTTGATAAGGATTGAGCGTGGTATATTCCAGGGCGACAGTTTGAGTCCATTGTGGTTTTGTTTAGCACTGAATCCACTTAGCACATTGCTGAAGGATTCAGGGCTAGGCTATCGGTTTCGTAGAGGGGGTGAGGTTATTTCTCACCTGATGTATATGGATGACCTCAAACTATTCACACCGAAGCACCAAGATTTAGTGACATTATTAAAAACTACGGAAGTTTTTAGTAATGCCATTAAGATGGAGTTCGGTGTTGATAAGTGTGCGGTTATGCATGTACAGCGGGGGAAGGTTGTAAATTCACCGAATCTACAACTTTCTGAGATAATAACTCTCAGATCTCTCACCGAGACCGAAACATACAAATACCTAGGTATGTCAGAGTCATTGGGTATAGCGGTAGAGGATATTAAGAAATCGGTGAAAGAACGTTTTTTTGGCCGCCTGACAAAAGTTCTTAACAGTTCTTTGTCCGGTGGTAACAAAATGCGGGCTTTCAACGGTTGGGTGATACCTTTATTGTTGTACTCCTTTGGCATACTTAGGTGGACTCAAACGGAACTAGACGCCCTGGATAGGCGAGTCCGTCAACAACTGACATTGCATCGAATGTTACACCCACGATCGTCTGTCATGAGACTGTACATTCCACGGAAGTGGGGGGGTCGAGGCTTTTTGAATGCCAAGAACCTCCACAACCGTGAAGTGTGCAGTCTCAGGGATTACTTCCTACAGAATGGATGTGACATTCATTGCGATGTTGTGAAAGTTGACAAGGGCCTTACACCTCTTTCCTTGGCTAACGAGAACTGGCGTAAACCAAAGGTGTTAAGTACTGAAGACCGTAAGGACGTATGGAAGAGCAAGGAGCTACACGGGCGGTTCTACCGAGTCTTAACAGGACTCGATGTAGACCTGCTCGCATCGGTGAACTGGCTGCGTTTTGGGGACCTCTTTGGGGAAACTGAAGGTTTTGCCTGTGCAATTGCAGATGAGGTTATCAAGACGAACAACTATCGGAAATACATCATGAAGGACGGTACGGTCGACATTTGTCGAGCATGCCACCGTCCTGGTGAATCACTTCGCCATATTATTTCCGGTTGTTCGTATCTTGCTAACACCGAGTACTTGCATAGGCACAATCAAGTAGCCAGGATCATCCACCAGCAACTTGCTCTTCAATATGACCTTATTGAGTCTGAAGTACCGTACTATAAGTACACACCAGTGCCAGTTCTTGAGAATGGTCGTGCATTGCTCTACTGGGACCGATCAATCATCACGGACAGGACTATTGTTGCCAATAGGCCCGATATCGTGTTGGTTGATCGGACCCAGCGTCGGGCAGTGCTCGTCGATGTCGCCGTCCCGCATGACGAGAATCTTGTTAAGGCAGAGAAGGACAAACTTAGTAAGTACCTTGATCTGTCCTTCGAGATAACTGCCATGTGGAACGTAGACTCGACGATCATTGTCCCGATGGTCGTTTCGGCAAACGGACTAATAGCTAAGAGTTTCGATCAACACCTCAAGAGACTCTCGTTAGATTGTTGGATCAAGAGTCAGATTCAGAAGGCTGTTATCCTCGACACGTGCCGTATTGTTAGGAGGTTTCTCAGTCTGTAGCCTCCACCGCCGGTAGTTTGGGTCCTACTCCGCTACTGGTGGGACACTATTTTTTATATTTTTAAATGTATTTGTGTTTTTTATAAATCTATTTAAAAATGTATAAAATAAGAATGTTATTGAATAAACGAAATAATAATAATAATCAACGAAGCCAAAATTATAAACAATCAACAATTTACATATAAAATGGTCTCTTTACCAAGCAGTAAGTTGGGTAATTTGCATATGGCGGAATATTGCAAAGTAGTTCTATAAAATAATTTTTAGAAGTGCCTATACTTATCATAAATTTTAATAATCACAGATTGTAGTTGAGTATAATCAATATCAATAAAAAAACTTTCTTTCCAAAATCAAAAATAACTAACCTCATACTACAAAATAATCCGTGATTATTAACATTTGTGATATAGGCACTTAAAAAAATATTTTGTAGTGGTCGATAAGAGGTTAGTTATTTTGCAAGTGCAATACAAATTGAGCAATATAGAGATTTTGAATTTGAATTGGTCGCAATCGACCACGTAGGTATTTTTAAACGCACCTTACTAGAACTCAATTCTGAAATAATTTCAATGATAGACGTCATTATTTATCACTAGGTGATTACAGCGGCTTCACTCGCGTTATTTAGTATCTCGTTCCCAATTCCCACAAGACAACATTACCGGGATAAAAAGAATATGTCACTCGAGGATAATGTAACTGCATAATATTACTGAAAGATTTTTTTTAATCGATTCACTTAGTAGCTATGGAGCCTATTCGAGGCTCCATAGCTACACGAGGCAGTCTCGTGGTCTAGTGGTAACCAACAATGTTAACACATTGCAAAGGTTAAGCAACATCGAGTCCGGCCGGTCTTAGGATGGGTGCCCATTTCTTAAGACATTGAGACCCCTTCGTGCCTCGGAGAGCACGCTAAGCCGTCGGTCCCGGTTGTCATACAAACATATATGGCAATCGTTAGAGGTAGTTGGAGCCCTAAGTCAAAAATCCGACCGGTCCAACTACAGAACTTCGGAATCGCGCATGGGTTGTGAAGGTCAGATGGCAGTCGCTTCACGGAAAATATCGCAGTTCAGGAAAGCCGACCCCAACTGCCTTGGGAAAGGGCTCGGTGGATGATGATATGGAGCCTATACGATTCAAACAAAAAAAAAAGCAAACCATCAAATCGTTCCTCTTCATAATATTAGTATAATATACATAGATTACTGCATTTAAGTAGGTACCAACAGTAAATATGCTTAATCAGTTGGTATCTCTTCTCTATCTTTGGCTAAGTTAAAGGTTCAGCACTTGCAATGTCGCTTTGTAACAGCATAAAGTGCGAGGCAATTCAAAAATATTAAAACTGGCCGCGTCGTTATAAAAGTTATAAAAGGTCGTTATAAAAGGCAGGTAGGCCTTTAATAATAATTATTAAAGGCTTAAAGGCCTACTTTAGTTTCTCCCTCCCCGAACGTTTCGGTTCTAACCAAAAAGGCTATGAGCTCAAGTAATAAGACCGATGATATTCCCAAAGAACCGTTCAGCAGGTGCAATACATATACCGATTAGATTAACTTAAGCATTTGAAGTACCTAGGTACTAAAACAGTTATGAAGTTCACATCCTACCGGATACTTTTTCTAATTTAAAATGAATATATAAACCTGCTCAGAGCGCGATGTTGAATATAAAAGGAAGTTTAAACGTTTCCATAATAAAAGCTTATATTGCGTCGCGAACCGTTAAGCGAGAAGGTGCTGCGTTCTTTGCAGTTATTTTCTAGTCATAGCGTTCATATTATTTCAAAAGACGTGTGTGACCGTTACTTTAAATAAAGATATTGTTTATTTATTATAGGTGTATAATAAATACATTTTACAAACAGAGAATTTATGATCTTGTAGGTGTGTTGCCTTACTTACCTGATTACATCTAATGCACATTTTGTGTAGTTTCCTGGGGCATGTCCTCTTAGGACTGCGAACTAGGAAACTGTTCTACGCGGGCGAAACCGAGGGCATCAGCTAGTCTAGTTATACTGTTACCTATGTAAAATTCGATATCAGGGTTCACAACAAATAATATGTACCTGGGTGATTGCGCCAAAATGTATGTTTTGTTTAGGTATTTTGTGTACACTTATCCTACCGGTATTCACTTTGAATCCGTTCTGTCGACCTAATAGTTTCACGTCAAGAATAATTATTAATATTGACATGAGAAAATGTTCTAATACCCAAGACATTTTTAGGATCCCTAAGCACATAGGCACATTAAGATTGATAATTAGGCAATACGACCTCTGGATCCATTCGTGTCCGTTATAATTAGTAAAATTAATGATAAATCAGCGAAATTAAATCGTTCTTAATCAAACGATCTCTGTATAAAGATACGACAGAGATCCGACTTCCGACTTTCGGACTTGACGGTGAAGTTGGCAAATATTGACTACAAGCAATCAAATCCGGTACAGCTGTTAAAGTACGGCAAACAAAGAAAGATACTTGCGAAGTATCTTTTGTTACCGTTGTCGGTCCTCTCTAAGTCAGACTCCAGCTTATCAAAGCCGTTGAACGTAGGTACGTTTGTGGTTCTTTCGATTTAAGAGTTTTCAGTGTAATTTAACCAGCTAAGTAGTAGCAAGAATTGAAAGACTACGCGTCGTCCAAGGAAAAGCTTTAGCTAAGAAAATGATTCAACACTTGTTGTTATGCTTTCGATTGTCGGCACTTGGTGGAACTTATTGACCGAGCGAGCGTAGCGTCTCAGTTTCAACTCGAGGACTGGCCGATTTGGCGTTGTTTCTCTGTATGTGTGTCAGTTCCGGTCTACAGGCCGCATTTTTCAGCCGATTTTCATGAAATTTGGCACAAGTGTTCTTTGTTGCAAGGCGCAACTTTTGTCGAAGGGATTTTTCGATTGGGGGGAAAATGGGGGAAAATGAGGAAGTACAAAAATTGTTCTATTTCTTTCCGTTTCTTTTTTATTTTTTCTTCTTTTTTTTCTGTTTTTTTTTCTATTTCTTCTTTCTTTGGTGCGCATGGAAAGTCAGCCACCAGACCACGTCCCAAAAGGATGTTAGGGACCCGAAAATAACGAGAGGTCTACTGTTCGCAAAACTACTAGTAATAATACATTTTATTGTAATTTGAGCCAATAGTTCCTCAGATTTAGCGCATTCAACCGAGCAAACAAACTTTTTAGGTTAATATTAGTACTACTATAGATGCATATTTTAATCTTACCTAGTCTACACGTGGACAGAATAGGTTTTATGTTTGTAAAAGGTACACATTGTACACTACAATTAACACTTAACCTAGGTATGTACGAGTATGTACATAACTCATGTAGATTTACTACCGCCACGCTCCTATATTTATACTAAGGGTTAGCAAACGGAACTTGGTTTATTCACTTGATTTATGCAGGGTGGCGTAAAATACGACTAGAAAATTTCTTTCTTTATACTGTGTTATACGTAGGTCACACTATAAGTTTTGCGTAACTAAAAAAAACAACATGTTAAAACCAAAATATTATGTTTATTACTTTTCAAAATACTCTCCTTTACACTTTAAACATTTTTTCATGCGATCGAACCATTTTTTAAAACAGGAGGACCACAGATCTGAATGCATGTTTTCTACGTGCTGATTGAACGCTATCACTGCCTCTCCGGAGTTGGTAAAAGTGAAACCTCTCATCAAATCTCTGATTTTGGGGAAAATACAGAAATCACAGTGTGCTAGGTCGGGGCTATGCGCAGGATGGGTGATGAGTTGTACTTTTTCGGAAGCTAAAAATGACTTTGTTTTGTTGGCCGTGTGTGAAGAAGCGTTGTCATGATGTAGGAGAACGCGGCTTTTGGGTCGTCTTTCGCGAACTTTTTCTAACACCCTGGGTAAACAAATGGTAGAATACCACTCGACATTAACACTCTTTTGATCTTCAAGTGGAATTGTACAGATGGGACCCGTAACTGAGAAAAAAAATGCGATAATTTTTTTACCAACGTTTCTCGCCTGCCTCACTTTTGTTGGCTTGTTCTCATTTTCAAACATTTCTCATTTTTTTCCACGTTTCGTCTCCTGTGACAATGTCATAAACAGTATTAGAATGTCCGTGGTCGTACTTCAGTAGCATCTGTGAGCACCATTCCACGCGAGCCCGCTTCTGCTCCGCAGTCACTTTATGAGGGATCCAACGACAACAGAGTTTCCGAACTTTTCATTCTTCGTGTAAAATTTTCTGGATTTGACTCATACCAATCCCTAATAGTCCTCGAATTGTCTCATAGGTAATCCGCGGGTTTTCTTCAATTAACCGCTTAACAGTAGCCACATTATTTTCGTTGACTGCAGTTGAAGGCCGCCCTTCACGAAATTCGTCATGTAAAGAAACTCGACCTCTCTCAAATTCAGCAAACCATCGCCTCACGGTGCTCAAACAAGGTGCTTCTCTCACAAAAGCATTTTGAAGACGAGCGGCACAGTTTTGCGGAGAGAGAGAACTTTTAAAATCATAAAAAATCATCGCTCTAAAATCTTTTCGACTTAATTCCATTTTCGTTGCATACGTAGAACTTGATGTGGGATAAAAAACAATTGACAAATGATTTCCCGCCAATTGTTTTTTTTTACTACTAAGAAGGTTGCAACGTTTAAAAAAATATAACATTCGAAATTCAAATAGTTCCAATTAGCTAGAAGTGCAAAACTTTTAGTGTGCCCCATGTAGATAGACAAAGTAAAGGTATGCATAATTTATGTACAGGCCTTTCATTATTACTCTGAGGTACAGACCTTTATTAGGTACTAGCGTTGGTTTAATGCTCTAAGGGTACTAGCTGTTGCCCGCAGCTCCGCCTGCGTGTTATAGCTTTCTTGATCACCAGTTACTGATTTACTATGTATAGCTGTTGAGCGATATTGTATCTTAAGATAAAATATTATAGTATCTTAGCCGTGTGCAGCGCCCCTTAGTGAACTCCACTGCTGGTGACGTTACCTACGTCAAACTTATTATTTGCGGTTGGTACAGTAATCGGGTCTAGGGATCGAGTTTAATAACTTAGGTAGGTACCTAAGTTATTAAACTGAATCTTATTTCTTTTAGCAGTAAAGATTCTACTCCTTGTTGCACGTATTGTGACAAAACACGGTAGCTACAGAAATTCTGTGGATTTCTTTTGTTAGGTATAGGTCAGATTTAAACCAGTCTACTGGTGTAATACCTACTTCTTTACGCCTTAATTCCAAGAGTCAGGACCAATATGACCTTTCGACCAGGATAAACCGGTGGAGTCAGCCTGTGACCACGTCCGGTCTAAGTTCAATACGTCAGGTAATAAAAAGTATGTGTATCTAAAGTAGGTAATCTAAACATATCTACGCCGTATTTCGTGTTTAATTCCCGCGTTAAAGTATAAAAAAGGACCCATGTGGCCAAGATCGTAAACATAAATACATAAGGTGTCAGCAGATGCATATTATAGATACGCTAAGGTACTTTTCGCCAGTAATAAGATCGTTAAGTACATAGAGCAAATACATACATACATAGTATCACGCCTTTTTCCCCGAAGGGGTAGGCAGAGGTGTGCAAACACACCCACATCTCGCCAACTATGTTAGGTCCCATGTAATAGGGGGCGAGCCTATTGCCATTTACCGGGCACAAGTTCCAGACTCTGGGATAATTATCTGGGTAAAATTCTAAAGAGAATTGTACATTATCCACCAGACCCGGGAATCGAACCCGAGACCTCAAGCGTGGCAGTCCGTACATAGTACCATTGTGCCACCGAGGTAGTCTATATATATAGAGCAAATAGTACATGTGAATGGAAAGATCATTCTTTGCTATTATACCCATCTTATAACTAGTTCCAGCAACAATTTCAACACCCGTATAAACAAACGACCTTCACTCGCATTTATGTACGGGTACTTTATTAAATATCTATTCAACTATGGTGAAGTTTCAGCGACCTACATTCCACTGTACTTACTAGTTAGAATGTTGCTATCTGTACTTCAGAAACAAAGCGAACTTTGCGCTAGTCCAAGCATTACTATATATATTTGGTAGGTACAGGTCACGAGGCGTAAGTGGAGCTTTGCATTTGTGTGAGTGCAGTGTACGTGAACGTATATGTGACCTCTTTTACACACACATGTGTTGGACACACAGCTACAAAAAGATCTCAACTTTTCGTGGTCACTCACCTGTATCTATCGACTGTGCAAAATAGTACAAATTGGGCGTCTGTATTGCACAAAACTATCAAAAATTAGTGTGGGTCATATAAAATAAAAAATTGCTGATTTTCTTTCCACTCACAAAATAAAATAAGAAAGTTACAAACAAATATCGTAATAATTTTTCTAATTATTTTTCTCAATTTCAGACACTTAATAAATAACCGACTTCAGATGGATCAGAATGGGACCAAATTGAAACGGGGCCACATAGGAAGTAGGAAGCACTAACTTTTTATTTAATAAAAAACTTCAAAATCGATTTACCCAGTCCTAAGTTGAGGTCACAAACTTAAAAAACGATTTTTTTTAAACATTTAAAAATAAAAGAAACACTTTAAAGTAGGTAGGATATGTACTTAGATATCTGTTATTATATTTGCATCTCTAACCACTCCTAAAGTTGTATTGCATAAATGACGCTTTTTAACAATCACTTCATGCTCAAAGAGGCTTCTATAACAGCCAAATTAAAATTTCGTCGCCTTGGAACGAAATTAGACTGTTTATGAGAGCCGTCTTAAGGAAATGACAAATCGATGGCGATATTCACATTTTTGCTATCGATTTTTTTACGCGTTGAAAAGCTTTAAAAGGTTTTAGAAAGGCTGGGAATAGGCACCTACATTATATTCGCAAATAACAAGTGCGTGTCAGAAATAGGATTCCGTAGTCAAACATGATAACCTCTATGACTCCTGAATTAACAGAGTTATCGGAACCGTTATAGTTTTTCTTTAAAGTAATGAACTTAAAAGAAAACTTGTAACACATTTCGCTAATATACCTATACAATATTAGCGAAATGTGTTCTAAAAGTAAATAATATTAGTAAAAAATGTGTTACAAAAGTGAATTGTGTGAGTATGAGTAAACAGCTCTGATGATGCCAAAAGGCGAAACCGGTCAGGTTTTACCGAAAATAAAAATATTTGTGGACAAATGAGTTTTTTTCAAAAATGTATTACGAGACTATAAGTTCTACCAAGTGCCGACAATCAAAAGCATAAAATATACAAAAAAAAATATCTTTCATATTTTTATTACACGTAGTTTTTTTTACACTATAAGTTTTGCGTGACTTAAAGAAACAACATGTTAAAACCAAAATATTGTGTTTATTGCTTTTCAAAATACTCTCCTATACATTTTAAACATTTTTTCATGCGATCGAACCATTTTTTAAAACAGGAGGACCACAGATCTGAAGGCATGTTTTCTACGTGCTGATTGAACGCTATCACTGCCTCTTCGGAGTTGGTAAAAGTGAAAACAAACATCAAATCTTTGATTTTGGGGAAAATACAGAAATCACAGGGTGTTAGGTCGGGGCTATGCGCAGGATGGGTGACGAGTTGTACTTTTTCGGAAGCTAACAATTACTTTGTTTTGTTGGCCGTGTGTGAAGAAGCGTTGTCATGATGTAGGAGAACGCTGCTTTTGGGTCGTCTTTCACGATCTTTTTCTAACACCCTGGGTAAACAAATGGTCGAATACCACTCGGCATTAACACTCTTTTGATCTTCAAGTGGAATTGTACAGATTCGACCCGTAGCTGAGAAAAAAAACGCGATAATTTTTTTACCAACGTTTCTCGCCTGCCTCACTTTGTTGGATTGTTCTCATTTTCAAACACCCATTCAAAAGATTGCTGTTTTTTTTTCGGGTTTAAAACAATAAATCCACGATTCGTCTCCTGTGACAATGTCATAAACAGCATTAGAATGTCCGTGGTCTTACTTCAGTAGCAACTGTGAGCACCATTCCACGCGAGCCCGCTACTGCTCCGCTGTCAGTTCATGAGGGATCCAACGACAACAAAGTTTCCGAACTTTCAATTCTTCGTGTAAAATTTCCTAGATTTGACTCATACCAATCCCCAATAGTCCTAGAATTGTCTCATAGGTAATCCGCGGGTTTTCTTCAATTAACCGCTTAACAGTAGCCACATTATTTTCGTTGACGGCAGTTGAAGGCCACCCTTCACGAAATTCGTCATGTAAAGAAACTCGACCTCTCTCAAATTCAGCAAACCATCGCCTCACGGTGCTCAAACAAGGTGCTACTCTCACAAAAGCATTTTGAAGACGAGCGCCTCAGTCTTGCGGAGAGAGAGAACTTTTAAAATCATAAAAAATCATCGCTCTAAAATCTTTTCGACTTAATTGCATTTTCGTTGCATACGTAGAACTTTGATGTGTGATAAAAAACAATTGACAAATGATTTCCCCCAATTGTTTTTTTTTATTACTAAGAAGTTTGCAACGTTTAACAAAATATAACTTTCGAAATTCAAATAGTTCCGATTAGCTAGAAGTGCAAAACTTTTAGTGTGCCCCATGTATATCTATACTTATAATTGTGTGCAAATAAGTGGGTGCAAAGGGGCTCTACCAACATCTTTAGGGCCCCAGCGACCTCACCTGCTAGTGGCGCACCTGCTGATCAACGGACGAGGCTCATTAATTTACGGTACCCATGGAGTGGCTTCGGCCCCTACGTGGGTACCAGGTGGTACAACAGTGTTGGTCCGGGGGGGTACCACCGTGCAGCTGTGCTAAAGCCCCCCAAGTAACCCAGCCCAGGCTGGGTTGCGTTAGGGGTAGCGGCGGCCTTGCATCAGGGGGGTTTGGGAGCCCTTCCGTCTACGGGTCGGCTCCAACCTAACCACACGGTTCCAGACGAAGCTAGCCTCTGCGCTTTGTCACTTACTGCTGCACCAAATGTCGCCCTGTCTTCACGCTTCTTCTTCAAATTTATAATGGCAGTGCAACATAAAAAAAGAAAACGTTCCAGAGCAGTCCCAGGAAACTCCACAACTTCACTTTTCGAGGTGGAGTTCACCAACATCCGTGGACTCCATGCGAACCTCGATGCCGTCCACCATCACCTAGAGACGGCACGGCCCGCTGTGATGTTCCTCACGGAGACACAAATACGCCGCCCTGACGACACGTCTTACCTGTGTTACCCCCGCTATGTCATCGAGGAACAATTTCGAGATAAAGCCGGGGTGTGCGTGTTCGTTAGGGCGGATGTTTGCTGTTGCCGGTTGCGCTGCCTAGAGAACCTCTCCAACTCCGTCCTCTGGCTGCACGTAGACCTTGGCTCTATGAGCCAGATCTACGTGTGCGTCTACCGTTCCCACACAGGGGATTCTGAGACAACAAAGCTCTTCCAGTACCTCAGCGAGACGGCTGATGATGCGCAGGTGCGGTTCCCGAACGCTGACCTTAGTGTTTCTGGGGGACTTCAATGGCCATAACATTGAATGGCTGGGGTCCCTCAGGACTGATCATGCGGGTAGGGCCACCCACGCGTTCGCTCTCTCCCACGGTCTGACCCAGATGGTATGCGAGATCACCCGGATACCAGACAGGTCAGATCACGCGCCTGCTCTGCTGGATCTACTGCTGACGAGTTGCCCAGCCCAGTACAGTGTTTCGGTAGGAGCCCCATTGGGTAGTTCCGACCACTGTGTGGTTCACGCTGGCATGAAGGTGTCACCTCCTGCACGTGCTGTAGAAATGGCACGACGTCTATAGCACTACTCGTCAGCGGATTGGGACGGTCTACGCAATTATTATGCGTCCGTGCCCTGGAGCCAGCGCTGCTTTGTAGGAAAGGCTCCTTCGGAAAGCGCTTCTGCGATTGCTGGCGAGAACAGTTTAGGGATGGAATATTACATCCCTTTCACTGATGTCGCCAGTATCCGCAGAGCCCGTCCCTGGTTCGGGCGAGATTGTGCCAAAGCTGTTCGACAAAAACAGTCGGCATATCGCGCCTGATCAGGGCCCGGGCTATGCGCGACCCAAACGTGGGCCACCTCAAAGCAACCGGCCACAAAATCCAGCAAGAGGGCCTTT